>WEDG01013587.1:0-23881 GCA_017591395.1 Schistocephalus solidus
TGTACCTCACCTCGAATGGAATCCAACGCTTTGCCAGCTGATCTAGCCCTTGACGGTTGCTTTCTGAGCACGACACTAAAGCTACTTCTCATTCGACATGTAAATTTTCCAACAAGGGTGCGTGAAGGACAACAGGCCAATTGTTGGGGATCCTAAGAGTCGCAGGACTTCGACGAAATGTAATGTCTACCGCCACTAGGTAAGTGTGAGCACGTAGTTCTGCGATGAATATTAGCGTGCTTTTCTATATCAGAAAGACCCACAACGTTTAGAAGGAATATATGGCAAAGTGATTACGGTGGAATAAGGGCTGAACTCATGCACTCGGTAAGGAACCTGTATTCCTTGGAAACATAACCGAGGAGCTGGGAACATTCCGGGACGTACTGCACAAGCTCCGGCGAAAATCACTGTCCGATTTTGAAAGCTGTTAACCAACAGACGATGATGGCTTAAGCGAACCTTAAAATCGAAGTTAAACAAAAGAAGGAGATTGTGGAAACATCATACTGGATTAAAATCCTCCATTTCTAAATGCGTAAAAAATTCACGAAATCGGGTCAAAGGGCCTTATTGTTGAGAACAAGATGGAGTTTCGATGCGGACCTACTGATCCAATTCATCATGAGACTCGAAAACTTGTTTTACGTTACCTGAGGCAGAATATGCACGGAACAAGGATCACGATTACCCCTGCTGAGGACCGCTAAAGGGCATAGAACTTATTGAAGACGGTGCGAAAAGCTGTCATCTTTTCCGGATTATCGCTGGTCAGTTTTCACAAAGGAAGCGAAGATCGCTACCCTGCCGATATTTCGAAGTGGAAAGCAATAGTCCAGTCTGCTCAATTCACCGAGACTATTGTCCTCACGGACTTTTGGGGTTAAAGGAATCTAGAAGTCGCGGATACCCAATGAAGTAACTGCCAAAGTTCTTGAAAGAGCTCGCGAGAGAGTTGGCAAAACCACTCTCTACGCTTATACAAACATCCTTATTGACCGGAGGTCTACCAGTCGAGTGGAAATCCGCATGGATTACGCCGCTTTATAAGGGTGGAAGCCGGGTCTCCGTAAACAATTATCGACCGATCAACCTTACTTCAATGTGCTGCAAAATCATGGATAATTGTATGCAACAAGCTAATGCAGTTCACTGGGACATAAACATCATAGCGTCCGAGATTGGCACGGTTTTGCGTAGAGGGTAGATCCTGCGTCACAAAATTTGCTCTACTGTTAAAGAAAGTTGCACTGGTAGTGGTCAATAGAGAATACGGTGCACGCAGTCTATAGAGCTTCAAAAAGGCTTTCGCTGGTGTACTTGCCGCATCACCGCGTTCTTGAAGAGACACAACCGCATAGGATTAAGAAATAAACTTCTGACATGGATAAGAATTTTCCTCATAGGTTGCTCAAAAACTGTCCATATCAGCGACAAACAGTTGGCTAAGGTTGAGGTTTAGAGTTACGTTCCTAAAGGCTCTGTTCTCGGTCTTCGTTTCATCATCTACATCAACGATTTTTGCCAATGAGATGGAATGCGATATTGCCATGCTTTCCGATGATCTCAAAAGTTGGCGCGTCGTACCAAACTGCGATGCTGAAGAAAAACTTGCAGGCATGACTTCAATCGACTCAGAAATGGTCAAATGACTGGAGTCTTGCCGTTCAGTGCGCGCAAGTGAGAGCATCGCTACAGAGTCCGGGAAAAGCAATCCTTCGAACGTACGGTTTTACCTGTTTACATTTAGGTTATGGAATACTAGCCTGGATACCGTGGATGAAGAAAGATGTTGACCTTCATGAACAGGTGCAACAGGGAGCAACGAAGATGGTCGATGGTCTTAAGACTTTACCGTACCAAGACATATTGAAAAAGCTTCAATTATTTCCTCTTTCCTACAGGCAATTACGGTGTAGCCTTCTCTGGACATTCCGGATTACCCGGAGCCATGATTCCTCCCTGAGATCGGAGGATTTCTTCAAGATTTTGCATCTACGGTGTCATCTTTGCAAGTTCAAAAACGAACGCACGTGATTGAACCTCAGAAAAAAATTTTTAGCCAACGAGTGGTACGACCTTGGAATTCGTTACCAAGCTAGATGGTTACCGCTGACAGCATTTCTGAATTTAAAAGAAGGCTTGATGGCATAATATTTGACAAAAAACGACTATCACAATATTATTACTCAAAACCAGCCTTTTAAAATCTTTCGAACTCTACTTTTCTTCCACAATGATTCGCCTTTAGCTGTGAAAACGCATTTGTAGTTATGTTATGCTTTAACGCAAACATTTTTAAATGTACACCATTTTATATTGATTGTATACATGCAATGATAACCTTACATTAATAGGGTCAAGGGCAATGCCTGTAACCCTTCAAAATATAAAAATATAAAAATGGCATTCTATTGAAAGAAGTGGATGCCCAAAAGGACCTAGGTGTCTGGATCATGCTTTCGGTTAAACCCTCCCTACATTGCACAAAGGTAGTGAATTCAGCGATATCGATTCCGTAAATCGTCAAGTGAACTTTTTCAGCCTTCAATATCGCCTGCTTTACCAAAGTCTTCGGAACCTTCGTGCGGCCACATTTGGAGTCCGCTATCCAAGCTTGGAGACCCTGGGCAACGAAGGATATCTAAATCCTCGAAAATGTCCAAAGGCGAGCAACCAAACTTGTCCTTGGACATGGCTGTCGAATGTCAATCTCTATCCCTTGCGCTGTATACAGCTTCGGGAGACCTGATACTAACATTCTGCATACTACGCGTTCAGAACTGTTGTCTTGTCCCAGGTGATTTCTTCGAGTTATCAAAAACAACGAACTTGAGAGGTCATCCTCTCAAATTACGCGTGACTGGAGCTAGGCTAGACACTCGGATGTGCTTCTTCTCCAAAAGAGTAGTCGAAGCTTGGAATAAACTTCCTCTGGATGTTGTTATGTCGGAATCCCTTGAGGCTTTTAAGCGAAATTAAGATCAATATAATGGTGCGACCTACAACAATAACTAAAAGTTGCAAGGGCGACGTCAGAAAAATAAGGTATTTAGAATACTACTAGCCGTTTTTGAGAAACATTTCATTTTGTTTATTATTTTAATTCAAGATCTTGCACTCTCCCATAATTCCCCTGCGGAGGTCACCAAAGTCTTACCTGCTTAACTATCTGCACACATTGGTGACACCTTGAGTGTTCGCATCAGATGAACCTGACAGCCATAGTCCATGCGTTCTCCCTTGGTTTGAACCGCAACGGACCGAGGATGATCTGGGCGGATATTTCTGCCTTTGAAATCACTCGGTGGATCTGCAACCCGCAAGGGAGTGTCTGGCTGCATCTCATGTACGTCGGGGACGATTCAGGTGACCTCCGCCACGCCCCATTGGACACCCCAAGAGCAACAGTTTGTTTTCCTCCTAAATATCACCGGGAGTTTTTTTCACTGTCTGCTCTTTTATTAGCTATGTTCCACCCAGTTGGCTCATATCTATTGGCCCTCGTACACATCCCCAGATACTATTTTTTCATACCACAAGTCGCGTGTACAAATAGGGAATTCAAAGGTAACTCACCTATCTCTCCCTCAAATATAATGAAACTGATACTGATATAGGATGTGGTCAGAGTCTAGCGGGTCAATGTTGCGTCACAGAGAATGCTGGACCTGCCTCATATTCAAACTTGTGCTGACTTCCTACCACATGGTCCTCCACCTTCTCAACTTCCTGTATCACCTTATCACCCATCGCTTTCTAACGCATTTCCTCCCGCACCCGGAATGTAAATCTTCAAATTCTACTGAGATTTTTATCAATCATAGCGGCCATAAAGTTTCACCTTCCCGACGGTCGTTTAAATAAGGTGTTTAACATTGCATTTAACTTCTGCATCGCTTTTACGCATGTCACCGGTCTAGGAACATTGCTTTATTTTTCATTTATGCGCTATAGTTTATACGTAATCAATTTATAACGAATTTTCTAAACGCAATTATTCCTGTTTGTTTAAATTGCCCCTGTAAACTGGTACACGATACACTCCAGAAAAGTGGAAATTTAGGTATCATTAAGTGGGTATACACTTATTTCTTTTGTTCTCATTGGCCACGACGGCTAAGTCCGTTCTGGCGTGGTAGTTTCATCTGGCCAAATTTGATTCGCTAATGATTTGCGATGAGTTTAAAATATATTATCAACTCGCTAAAGATGAAGGATTCATATTTTAGAATTTATATTTGGATAGCACCGACAAGGCACTGTCTAAACAAACAGTTGTTACGAAATAAAGTTATGACAATGTGTGCAGATAAAATGTACAAATACTTAATAATGTAGACAGAACTTGTCCTGCTAGGTAAAACAGCTAGCGATGTTTTGAAATTAATAATGAACTAGAGAAAAAGGCAGTGAAAAAAACTCCTTACTTAAAAATGGAGGCAGAGTTTAATAGGCCTTCATTTTCGAATAGAAGGTAGGAGAAAAAACTGCTAAATCAAATAAGGTCAAGATGAAGACAGGGTAATACTGCAGTAGCATTTCAGAATGAGATAAATAAACATCGAGATGATTCGTTCTTGAGAAATTAGGTGAATAAAACAAAATCTCACGAAAATGCGTCAATAAACTTGAGGCCTCAGTATCTTGTGCTGCAGAATGGAATTCTGATGATAGTTAGTATCCAAAGAAACGGCAGAATTTTAGACTGTGGACCACCGAATGTGTACGTACGAATGCCTTCATTGTTTGGATGACTGGTGATATAAGGAGACATCATGGGTCATGGGGGACTCGAGGTAGTGAAATATAGTTTCAAGAGGGTCACTTATATTCCCGATGGTCCTTTCTCCGAGTCATGGGGAAGCTACTGGGAAAAGATGAGGAAAATAAAAGGTTAATATAATCGGTGTTTAGATAAATGTGCAGTCTTTGCTTGAATGCAGATAGACTAGTTAACGACCTCATTTCAACTGGCAAGTTATTCCAAAGAATACTAAGCAGCAAACACGAGAGAGCGTTAACATGTGGAGGATGCAGGGGGAGGTAAAATAAGTGCAGAACTTCTTAGGTTATAAGGAAAACTAACGGGGGTAATGACAGAAAGCATAGGGAGATTTGAGCTATTAATAAGTCGGAAAAGGAGACAAAAACCTGTTTCCAGTCTTCTGACCCAAAAAAGTTTTAGCTTCGTTAGTTGGCATCTTTTTGAGGAGGAAGTAGTTGAAAGAGTCGGAAACAGGAGTTTTTTGTGAAAGGTCTTTGGACATTTCAATTTTTGAACGGCTAGAATCGTTCATTAAACCGAAGAAATGACAGCACAATTCAAGAATGGGAAGAACAAACATACGAAAAAGTCTTAATTTTATTTCTTGAAGGTAGAAATTATAAGATATAAAGCCAAAATTTTGAGCAGCTTTGGTGGTAATTCTATCGACATGAGGCGAAAGATCTAATTTATTGGTGGAGCACGATAAGTGTCTAATTGATAGCATAACCTCTACAAAAAGCATTTTTTTGTGATTCTTCCCGAAAATCGCAATTCCACCTGAGTCCCGACGGGTTCTGGAACCTACCACACGATAGTTAAGACTGATTAGCGGGAAAAGTCCACGTCTAACAAATAAAAATTTATTGATGGAGGAACATTCAATCATAGGGCAACCTTCAAAAATAAGAGGTTGCGGCAGCCTTAAAGGCCGAAAACTCATGAAGCGACCCTAAGAAGGTGAGCACTCCATTAGCCATGTGGAGCTCCAGGCCGAAAGAGCGTCTAAGCTCGAATAAATTTGTTCTATGCATCGTTCGGTCGTAGAGTTAGAGAAGAAATGCATGCATTTGAGGTCATCAGCATAAATAAAAGATTGAGAATGTTTAACTATCGATGAAATATCATATATATACAGTAAGAACAACAAAGGACCTAATACGATACCTTGAAGGACACCACTTACAATCGTGGTAGCACTTGGGTTTGAGGAACCCACTAAAATGTTTTGTTTTCGATCATTTAGTTATGATCTTATAAAGTCAGTAAGAGGACGACGAAATCCTATAGCTTCTAGTTAAGCTAGAAGTCGACTATGAGGCACATTATCGAATGCCTTACTAAGATCAAAATAGATAACAACTACAGGTAGATGATCATAATGAAGAGAGGTTTGTAGATTTAGAAAAGACATGTGGCAGGTTTCACAAGAGCGGTCCGGTAAAAATCTGTGTTGGGAAAAGTTGGTAATTTGATTGCTTATGCAAAAATCCGTGATTTGTTTTGCAATTAGTTTTTTGAAGAGTATATCAAGAGAGGGCTTTTTATGAACACCGCAATAGTAATGAATGTCCGAGCGGGAACCAAATTTTAAAATTCCTATTATAATAGAAGTTTTCCAATAATCAGGGAAGAAACCGCTGTCGAGATATACTGAAAATAATTTGCTTAGTGAAGGTAGAAAATATCTAAACCGTTTAATAAGTGAGATTGGATGTAATCAGTTCCAACCGAATGTGAATTTTGCGGTGAGCTATTTCTTTTTGAATACGTGAAGGTGAGAAATTAATGGTTGTTAGAAGTGAATTTGAATTTTAAGCAGAGGAATTGAGGGCGTGAGGCTAGTTTAAGTGGTGAAGTGGTTGGCAAAAAAACGAATTTAACAATTCTGCTGTGCCCAAATCCTCTTCGGGACGTTTTTTTAATAGAAAATTAAAACTTATCTCATGTTGGTCATATGACTCAGTACTAAACCATGTTTATATACAGCTCAAGTTTCTCGCATTATTGAAAAGTGAGCGAGGACCACTTTCCATCAAAAATTGTACCAAGGATCATGAAGAGAGAACTATATTTCGACATAGAGGTATTAAGGTTTTCCAGGGCGTCAAGGTCTAATTTATTCACGCTTGCGGTGGGTTGCTCTAGGGGAAGTTTAACGCTAAGAGGACATTTACGTCAAAGCGCTGACTGGGGTTTCATATTGATTTTAAAATATCAGTATTTTTAACATCGATAACACGAAAGTAAAATTTTCACTTGTGACGTTTTGCGAAATAAATGATGTAAAACAAAAATCGGCTAGGTAACGAGTTCAAACTGAAAATAGAATTAGTGAAGAGGCTATGCAGGATGAAAAATTATATCAACTGGTATAGCAACTACTGCGAATTATTTTTCGCTGGAAAGAAGGTATACTTAGAAAAGGTATACTTACTTACTTACAACGGTTTACTAACTTACAAATTTATTTCTAGAATTAATCTTGAGATTCTGTCCTTTTTACGTAAATCTGCGAGAACTTTAATGAGGCTATGTAGGGTGAAAAAGTTTAAAACCATATCTTTCTCCCTTTTGTCAATTGCAATATTTGCAGGTGTGTGAAGTGGATAAAGAGGTAGAAATAAAAATAAATTGTCAATAATTAAGCTAATAGTTTCGACTGGAAACGAAGAAATCTGTTTAAAATTCGAGAATTCATGTATCTTTGAATTTGAACCAAAGCCTTCGACTTTGACCTTGATTAGTGCTACCGCAGTTGCCTAAAGAACCTAAGGCCTCTTAGGGGAATCCAATTGCTTGCAAGTAACCCTTATGGGGGTGTCTATGCGGTACCTTGTCAAAGGTTTTACTAAGATCAAGATAAGTATCTACCACTAGCTTCTGTTCATTATAAAGAGAGGAGAAAGATTAAGAAAGACCAAGTGACATGTGTCATATGAACTTTCAGGTAAAAATTCATGCAAAAAGGAGCTCAGAAGTTAGTTAACTAGGCATTATTTTGTAAGCAAAGTTCATGATTCTGAATTAGGCCTGATGAGACGTCAATTGC
Organism: Schistocephalus solidus; assembly: GCA_017591395.1. Classification (NCBI taxonomy): domain Eukaryota; kingdom Metazoa; phylum Platyhelminthes; class Cestoda; order Diphyllobothriidea; family Diphyllobothriidae; genus Schistocephalus; species Schistocephalus solidus. The sequence continues at coordinate 7,821 of WEDG01013587.1, forward strand.
ATTGAGTAATCTATCGGAAAGTGGATTCCGAGAGAGAATTGCTCCGGACTTACTATTTAGCTGTTCTGCAAAGAGCGTACTAAACATTTCCGCCCTGAGAGTATTATTGATGAGGGAGATTTTGTTTTCATTTCCAAAAATGGGGAAATTTAAGCCCACGCTTAGAGAAAGACCGGTGACGGAAGATTTTACCGATGGATTTGACAGGGTTCGCAGGACTGAGAGCAAGTAATTCTCACTTTATGTCTGGCGCACGACGCAGTTTTAAATTTAGTGCAAAAAATTGTCATTATGAGATGTATGAATACAAGAGAAGTGGAAGATTCACAGAGGTGCCTTCTCAACCTTTTTTTCTCGGTTATGAAGAATGTGAGGCCCAAGGGAATTCGAAGAGTTAGACTTGAGATGTCTAAGAGGCACAAATTCTAAGATTTCTGTCAAGACATCCGACATGACGTACCAAAGAACTACTGCATCATTGCAGAACAGACAAAAATGTCGATTCAATGATCCAAGAAAGTAATATATTAATTCCTCGTCTATGAAATCGTAACTTGGGTAGGTCTGAACTATGTTGGTCATTTTTGAAAATCCCAACAGTAGACAGAATGAATTAATTAAGGGTCGCTATTAAAAAGGTCCTTTTTGAAATCAACAAAGAGAGGAGCAAATTAATTGGTAAATCTCGGATCTAGAATGGGATTATCTCTCTTTGGAGAGCGTACAAGCTAAGACCGGTAGAAAAAATGAAAACATCTTCAAAATGCTGAAATCTAGATAGACAAATATTCAAACGCGCAGGTCGATTTTTAAAAGCTAAGTGAAATCTAAAATTTGAACTTTTTTTCGTTTATACTGTCGTTATTGGCTTAATTGCAGAAAAAAGTTTTGCATTTCTAGCCCTTAATCGTATATAATTACCTGTGGTCTTTGTCTTTAACATTAGGTTTAATTACATTCTGACTTCTACCCTCAATTTGACAGCCAACAATTCCATTACTCCCACCATCATAGAGACCACATCCATCTACTCATCGCCTGTTACCCCCACCACCGCAACCACCACCGCCTTTAACTACCACCACCACCACCATCAGCGATGGGGAATCTCTCTAAGCTGTACTAAATGCGACCGCACATTCACTCACGCATCGGCCTGGTCGGTCACTTGCGAATACATCGTACAGAGACCGGTGAGCCAGTGCCTGGAGCACCATGACACAGCAGAGATCGTCGCCTCCACTGCCCTCACTGTCCTCGCGCATTCACTCATCGCATGGGCCTATTCTGTCACATGCGCATCCATGACAGCGGAATTCACCACAATGCCGACAACACCGATACACCATGCACACCCTCCGCTCCTACCATTCTTAGCGCCCCTGCCACCCCCACTACCATGAATGACATCGCCCCAGCCTCTACCGATTTCTCCTGTCCACACTGTGCCTGCAACTTCAACTCACGCATCGGCCTGGTCGGTCACCTGCGAATCCATCGCACGGAGGCTGATGAACCAGTGCCTGGGGCTCCGACATACAGTCGACGGGCCCGCCTTCACTGACCTCACTGCTCCCGCACATTTACACACCGCATGGGCCTATTAGGACACATGCGTCTCCACGACAACCTCAGGTAAACTATCGGAGGCTAAGCTACATCAGCACACACTACCTACAGCAATGCATCGACAACACCCTCACAATCACCATTTACCAGAGTATACCAGAGAAACCGTGGCTGGGAAGTCTGCCATTCTGACGCTTCCACCAGACCACGCCGTCGGCTCAGTGTATGTGCTGTGTGTGTCGAGTGACTGACTAGTGGACTGGAAGTCAGACGGCGATGGCTGCTCCATATCCCCTGAGTTTGTGAATCCTGGTGTGTGCATTATGGGGGCCAGATCGTGCTGTGGCGCGCGAAGACGGGTACGCCGATCCGTCAGCCAACGCGCCCACTCCCACATCAGGCAACTGACCGGCTCGGACAGTGATTGACTTAGTGCCTGTTTCTGATCATCAGGTCGGAGTGCCTGCGTCTGACTTGGTTGCACCTTCTGGGCTTGTATTTCGCCAACCTCAATCCTCCACATCATGCTAGCGTCTGTATTGGTAGTCCGCAACAATGCGCCAATGCGCCCACTCCCACATCAGGCAACTGACCGGCTCGGACAGTGTCTGATGTTGGGGGTTGGGGAGAGAGTGAGGTCGACAGCTCAGCGCATATTCCTCACTATAAACAATCTGACGCGCTTGAAACTATCACGGTGCGCTAAAAGCCGTGCCTTGGAAGGTTGCCAACTGACGGGATAACTCAGACCGCGTGGTCAGCCCAATGTGTGTTTTGTGTGGAGTGGCTGACTGGCGGACTGAGAGTCAGGCTGCAATGGCTCCTTCTTAATGTGGTCTTTATGGCACCACCACTCTGTGCCACCTGTGCTATGTGGTGGGGCGGATCATTCCTGTTGGGGGGGGGGGGGGGGGAATTCCGGGCGCCACCTTTTAAATTAGTTTTTGCTGTACCTATAATGAGGCTTTGGTCAAACAGGCGATAAACCAATTGCAATGACTCGTATCCTCCTACGTGACTGTAAAGTCTAAAGAGAGAGAGAGAAAGAGAGAGAGAGAGAGAGAGAGAGAGAGAAGACTGGATTTTTAAATAACGATTCCAAAATTTTCCCAAAAAAACGTTCTTCATTCAGCCTAGTAGGAATCAGATGGCCAATATGCAGTTCGTTACAGTATCTATGAAGCAATCATTGGGCCCAATGAGATTGTTGTTGTGAAGGGTCAGTACAAAATTCAAGAAGTTTACATTTTAAAGTTCTACTGTGCTTTGGGAGTCCAGCACAGCTCCGCTTCTGATGAAATGGAGCCTTCTCAGATGTGGGACTAATTCTCCATCGCCGTGCATTTGCGTGCGCGTTGACTTCATTTCATTCGGTTAAAAGAGTGCTCTAAGAGGCAGGCACCGGTCTTATTCCTTAGAACGAAAATAACCGGGAATTCTGACCAACCAAATGTCTTTACGTCTGCAAACGTCATTACCATGACGCTACCTAGAAAGACTGCTCATTTTAGACAAAATTATGTCATTTTAAGTCTTTGGAAAAGTCTCCTAAACTAGGCTGATCATAAGCTTTCCCATGATGATGGATTTAACTGACTCCCGAAACCTACCACTACCAGGCAGTTAAGATGATACCGACAAAGACAAGGGAGACCATAATGGCCCTTCCGAGCTCATCAGCTGTCATCAGCCAGTCATACTCAACCCCAGGTGTTTCGGCATCTGATATTCGAACCCGGTACCAACTTATCTTCATAGAACACAAATCTCTATGCGGCTGTGTGCGAGGGCTTCAGATTGCGCTCCAAAGCACAAACAGACATGCATATTCCGTAACCAGAACACTCGGGGAAGAAAGGATAGGTCAGCGTGTAATACGGGGTCGGTGGTAATAAGAGTTTTATAGGGGGCTAAAACGAAGAAAAGGAGCTTGCCAACCTAACCTTAATTCATTGTGTTCGGTAGGGTTAGCATTCGTTGTCGGGTTAGTAAGGTGGCACAATAGTCCGTTGCCCCAACAGGCTTGCGAAAGCCAGTGCCTTTACGTCAAGTTGGCCGCCATGCAAAATGTCATTCCTAGCTGACCTGAACTACTTTTTTACGTACTCTCGACGGGAGCAAGAATGAGATCGGCTGTGTTCGATCTGTCATAACCAGAGGAAGACTGCTGCTGCGTTTTTAAACTACTGCGACGTCCTTATAGTCGCCGCTTGGAAGGTTTCTATTTGACCCGATAAAACGGTCCTCCTACGGCCAACGAAATATTGTGTGACTCTATTAATCCGTCAAAGAATGCTTACCCTGACGAACACAGTGGATAGAGTTAGGGTTAGGTTGGTGCATAATATGGTCGTGTATTACACGCTGACCTTTCCTTTGTTTCCCGTGCGGGGTCGCATATTGCATTCTCCCCCGAGAGATCTTATCGACAAAAGCTACTCGTCGCTGGTGGATTGCCTGAACCTGATAATTTTATAAGCCCGTCCAGTGGGATGGTATTTAAGACCCTTTATTTTCACTCAAATAAAGCCGTCATCCTGCCGGTGGCTGAATCACCTCTGCTTACTTCGCCTCCCGCAAGCGCCGCGGGGTTCTACTAGCTTAACGAAAATGCATCAATACTCACAGAAATTGTTTTTTTTTTAATGACTGCAGTCGAAACCAACCAAGTCGCAATGGAGGTAACTTATAAGCGACTTGACAATAAAAGATTCTCCAAAAACGAAAGTCCATCTTCTGCTTTACAATAGGACTGTATTGTTGTATGCTCTTAGCAAATGGCCTTGAAACCGAGAAAACACAAACCAGTTGCCAAACTGATATAATCTTGGGCTCAATGCCTAACTGGACTCAGTTGTAGATTGCAGGCTCCTTTGGCATGGATTTGAGGGAGAGGGGCCGGCTGATAACGGGAACTAAATTGGAAACGGACGTTGTAACCTCTTTGTGATCTCTTTCTCGGAAATGCTTCATGACACTGTCTGCTTTAAATACCTGTTCACGTATTTTTTTAACGCCTAATAAATACCTCGTAGCCCGAAAAGTCAATTGAAATTGACTTTTGATAATGACCTTGAATGCATCTTGGAACGTTGTGAATTCACGGGACCTTCATTTGGTTCTTTCTTAGTGTCGTAGGGTCTACTACCCTACTTTTAACACAACATATTTGGCAGTAGGGGTTATGACAGATTTTAAATATTCATTTGACCAAATTTTGAAAAATTTGTCGGCAAGAGGAAGGCTCCAGTACAGCCAACGCTGTCGGTGGATCGAACCCCACTGAGACCGCCGACTTTTCACAATTGCCTCAAATTAAAATCTATTCGGTTTGGACAAGACCTTCAATGTAAGCACAGAGCAGAAAAACGTTTCGTCCTAAAAAAAACGATTGGCTAACATAAGATCCGCCAACTGGATACTGCCGAACTCGAAAAGATTTACTTGCATTCGTTGATGAACGCTCATCGATCGGTAACGAAAGTCACACGCTCCGCTCTGCCTTGAGGCTCACTCTCGAGCCCCTCCAGCAGCCGCACAGCGGCTAGTAATAGAATAGGCAGAGGAATATTTCCGGCAAAGACAGTGAAGACTGGAATGGAAATTGCTGGTTTAGTAGCCATCGTCAGCCAGCCCCAGGTGGTGCACCACCCATCTGCCTAGTCTGCTACTAGTCGCTGTGCGGCTGCTGGCGGGGCTCGAGAGTGAGCCCCGAAGCAGAGCGGAATGATTTAGGTCCGTTAGCCATCGGTGAGCTTTCATTCACGAATGCAAGTCAATATTCCCTATCTAAACTCGCAATACAACGAAACCGTGGCTCAATAGTTAGAGCGTTTGACTTCTGATCAATGGGTCGCGGGTTCGATCCTCGGGTGGAGCACAACCAAGGGTTGGGTATGACTGACTGACGATGGCTAATAAGCCAGAAATGGCAAGTCCAGTCTCCCTTGTCTTTGCCGAAAATATTCATCTGTTTAAACGATTGGTTGTTCCTGGGGAGGCGAAATGCACTAACCTGTTATTTTTTTCGAAACAGGGTCACAATTTCAGCATGAATATCCCAATAACACAGGGAACAAAAATTAGAACTATCTATTTGCCCAGCTAAAACTACCCACTATTCCTTTTTTTCTGGTAAATTTCTATCGAAAACATCAAAATTCTTGGGCGGCAGGTTAAGGCAACACGCCTACGCTAGTTGACATCTTCACTTAACAACACCCATAGAAACTTCTCGGAAAATTTTTATATGCAACAACCCGGTGTAGGTTAAAGGGTAGGGAGGCCTTCTAAACAGGACACGCGAATAGGAACCGCCCCACCCGCTTAAATAGGTGGACTTACGGTAAATTTCGGGAAGTGTAAATATATTCGTGTCTTAACGCTAAAAATAACTCCCAACATAAATCTGAACAATAAACTTAAACTTAAACCCAGCCTTACCCTAAACCCTACAGTTAGCCCTAACCCCAACCCCAACCTTAATACTAAACATAATTTCCCAAAATTTGACACAAAGCCACATGTACTTTGGATGGTCCCTTTTTCCGTGTCCTGTTTAGGGGCCATACAAGGCATCCTTACCGGCTAAGGAAACCGATGTGTGAACCCTAACCCTCTCCCTCCAACAAATACAGTAGATTGGCTAAGGGCCCCTAAACGGGACACGGGATATTGATCGCCTCCGTACAAGAAACAAAGACGACACCGCATAATTCCAGGAAGGGTAAATATTCCCTGTCCCAACCATCACCCTAACCCTAACACAAACATAAACCGTATCATTAAGCTTAACGCTAACCATAACCCTAAACATTACCCCTAACTTACCTTAAAGCTAGCCTTACCCCTAACCCTGACCATATGCATAGCCTTATGTGTTCCGTATTGCTGGCGGTTCCTGTTCTCAGATTCTATTTAGCGGACCCTCCTTACCTTGCTAACTCATGAAATCACATGAATTTCACAAAAATCCCTGTTATGCGATTCTGTCCACGCTGCGTCCCCAACGTCTTACAGCAGTAACGACAAATAATAGTAAATACAAAAATCGGTAATTTGTTAATTATACCCAAAGCTGGCCTGTTGTTCTTTCATAAAACATATTTGAAATGAACCCTTATTTAGTAACCAGCGTTCCGCACTTCAAATCAAGTCAACAAAACTAAACGAGCAATCCCCAACTGTGCGTCATACTACCTACTCAGACCATCAGACCAGCTATTGTATAGCGCAAGGTCACCTGTAATAGGGAATGCTTGTAACAGGGTCCTTTTATGAAAGGAAACTTAATATAAGAGTAAAAAATAGTCTTTGTGCTGCATGCTTGTTTTAATGTAGAAAAAGGCGTGGCAAGAACGTGATATGCCACCCCACCTATGGGACAAAGGATAGGTCAGCGTGCAATACACGACCATATTATACATCATCCTAACCTTAACTCCATCCATTGTGTTCAATAGGGTTATCATTCGTTGTCGGTTTAGTAGGGTCGCACAATATTTTGTTGGCCATAGGAGGACTGTTTTATCGGGTCAAATAGAAACCTTCCAAGCGGCGAGTATTAGTACGTCGCAGTAGTTTCAAATCGTAGCAGTTTTACCGTGCTATTAACATATCGCGCAAAGCCGGTCTCATTCTCGCTCTCGTCGAGGGTCCGTAAAAAAGTGGACCGGGTCAGTTAGGAATGACATCGCGCATAGTGGTCGGTGTGACGTAAAGCCACCGGTTCTCGCAAGTCGCACACGTGTCGGGTAGCAAACTTTTGTGGTGCTCTCCTTTTCTTCCTTTTCTTCCGGGCTCAAATCCCAGATCATCCCTAGGTGGGTATGGTAAGCTAACGACTGCCAATAGGCCAGAACTGCCCATTACAGTCCCTTCTGTCTTTTTTGGTACCACTTCGTATAGCAGTAGTTTTGCATCTCAATCTTAGCTCTCAAAGCTGACAGTCCATAAATTGAACGTACAGACGACGGGGGACAGAAGAGACTTGTATGCTGATAAGATTATGGCAAGGAAGCCTCACACAACACTGACATCACGCTCTGTGCCAGCAAAGACAAGGGAGACTGGAACGGCCATTTCTGACTCATTAGCCGTCAGTAGACAGTCATTCGCATCCACAGATGGAGCGCCACCTGATGCTCGAACTCGTCACCTGTTGAGTATAAGTCCACTGCTCTAACTCTGGAGCCACAGGCTCATTGTCTTGCCGGTTTCTATCAGACCAAGATGACGAACGGGGTCGCTGATCGCATTGGCTGATTTAATATGAAAATCCCATCTACGCGTGTCACAACACGGTTGGTTAAGCCATACAAAATGAACCAAACTGCACACTAGATCAGCCGGTAGGCAGACACGTGACCACGAGGGTTTTTAATGCTCCGTAATCAGCAGGCTCATCAGGTTTGGTCTCGGCTAGCAGGAGAACGAGTTTTATTCTGTGGGAAACTCTAAACCGATACCTGCTGGTGAGGCCAGAGCATGTTTTCACAGCTGTAAGCTAAGATGTCAGCTTTTTGGGGGGGAGGTGGCTTGTAGGAACAAAGTGAATGAGTTTGTGCCTAGGATTGTGTGCTGCACTACACGACTCTGACTCTATTGCCTCGATCGGCTTATGCATTCATACTGTAACAGATCAGATTGCAAGGTTCGCGCATTCCAGATCCTTCACAGTGAACTTTGTGTATAGATGGCAGACTATACATGGATATTGGTAAGTTCAGACAATCTTGTTGTCTCTCATCTGGTCATGCTGTTCTATCGAAGGATGACAATTGCCCTCACTAATTGGCCTGGGAACCACCACCACCATCACCATAGAGTGAGATCCGAGACCCAGATAGGGCCGGAGTCTTCCAATTACCTCGTGAAGCCAACCGTTCAGTGTGATTGACAATCCGCAGACACGACAACCTCCTCCTCGTCAGACCGCGCAGGCCTTCTGAGACGTACACGAACACTCTCAGCCATGACCAGAAAATAGTCTATAAAAAGTCCTCGTGTTCCTATGTGGCCGCCCGGGAGGCCCCTACGGTGTGTCCCTCCCCCCCACCTCCCCTGGAACTGCCACACCATCTCCTAAAACGAGGCCGAGCATGTGTGTCCTGTTATCCACTTGTAGGCCGGTCGTGACAACAATCGAGAACGCGCTTAGGGTGGAACTCCGACCGCTTTATTTGCCATGGCCAAAGTGACCAATCGCTAATTGGACGGTAGGGCATGGCTACGCAGCAGGTACTGCATGCGGCTGTAATGAGAACGAGGACGACGTGTATGGCATAGTCCTTTTTCCATTTCCACTATAGTTCATCGGCAGTTATGAGGATTAGCAATGAACTTGCGTCCAGTAACTGACCCGATTGCTACCCCCTGTCGCCAGGACCGAAGCCGACTTCGCCCCGGACACTCTTCCGGCTAGGCATTTTGGTCACGGGACACGCCCTTGCGAGGCATGCATGTGTTCAGTCTTTTTTTTCTGCCGCGGTAGTTACTATTTTCTAAGCAAACAAGGTACGAGCGGGTGGCTGTTTGTTTGACCTTGATCAGTGATGCAGACGAGCACGTGACCGTGTTTGTTTTGCTAACTTCTGATCGCGACCGTCCAAATTCCAGATAGGATGTACATATTTAAAATCTCCCCCGTCATTAAGTTGTTTGTTTTTTCGGATTCTGAAGTTTTTTTTGAACATTTATTTTAAAAAAAGGGTAAGGAGGACTGCCTAAAGAGAACAGGGAAATAGGAACGCACCGCCCACTTAATATAGGTGGCGGTAACTTTCAGGAGGGGTAAATATTCCGCTGTCTTAACCCTAACATGAAACTAAACTGTAACATTAAGCTTAACCCTAGCCCCAAACCTTAAATTTCGTATAACCCCAAACCCTTAACATTCTTCTGACCTTAAACTAACCTTAATAATAATTTTAAACCTAACCCTAAACTTAACTAACCCTCAGCTTAAGCATAAATCTAATTTATCCAGAATTTTATAAAAGTTGCATATACTGCAGGTGGTGCCTTTTCCCGTGTCCTGTTTAGGTGGCCATACAAGTCATCCTTACCAAAATAAAGTTCATGAAGTAGGAACTTGCAAAATTCCCCGACTGAAATGGGGTTGACTATCAAGTTGTGAGCTAATCAGTGGCCTCGGTGGGATACAAACCAACGGTAGATAGGACAGGGCTTGTGTACGATCGGCGCTTTAAACACCTGCGTCAATTCACTTGAATCTGCTGAAACGTGAATTTCTAAAAAAAATTCGTAAGGGATGTTTATGGGCCGCCCGCTATAAGGCTCCAATGCCTGAGAAGGGCAGCGGTGCAACTTACTCAGTTTCAGCCAAAATTTTTTCAAATCATAACCACGCTGCCATCGTAGGCTGAGTTATGTCCCAGGCTCATGCAATAAGTAGGGGACCGCAGCAGTAGCCTAGTGTTGTTGCGAAGCATGTTCATCTTTGCAGTAGACTATGTACAATTACTTACCTAGCCGTCTAAACTTCGGGGTAAGGATGACTCGTATTGCCGTCTAATCAGGACGCGGCAAAGGGAACCGTCCGAAATTTATGCGGCTTTGCACCCAATCACAGAGAAGGTAGGTTTAGGATTACGGTGAGGGTAAGGGTGAGAGTTAGGTCTAGGGTCAGAAGTGTGTTAAAAGTGAAGGTTTCGGTTTGTGTTAATTGGGTTGGCTTTAAGTTTAGGGTAAGGCTAGGTTTAATATTAAGGTTACAGTTTAGTTTTATATGAGGGTTAGTGTTAACGTTAAGCCACAGGAATTTTTACCCTTCTCGAAGTGTATCACCAGGCGGGCGTTCTTAAACCCTTGTCCTAAGTAGGCTGCCATAGGAGTCACTCTTGCTAAGCTTGGAACACAAGAATCACAGATGAGATGACCGGCACCACGAGTAGGAAATTTCCGGCCTTTCCCTCCCCCCACCTGTTTGAAGGCACTGCCTACAATATAAGCCCTTTCGGGTGTTACATTCGGATGTATTTCTTCACTGGGATTACTAGACGCTGACCAGAACAAGGAAATACGACCTTAAAAATAAAGTGAGACGGTTCGCCTTCGGTCTGCCGTTCGTCTTCGATCAAATTCTACCCAACAGCCGATCGAGAAAGATGAAACAGGGCTTGGATTTAATGACCGCGTTGATGCAGGCTCTTTAAGTGAGCCTACAAGACAGACTACGTAAATAGACACTCCTAACTGTCAACCGCCCGGTCCATAACCGGAGGTCAGAATGCCCCTGCGCGCAGGTTCTCAACCCACGCATTTTACGAGGACGTCTATAGACAGGCTCTCACATAAAAAGCGACGCAGCTGGGCCACCGCGGCCGGGTTAGCAACAGCTACACAGGCCGACGCGGCAGTAATGCGCACACGAGGGCAGTTGTGTACGCCGGGCCTCTCATCAGGGCGCGCATGTCCGCCCTAACAACTGCTAAACGTTGGCCAATCAGAAACCGGGCTGAGTCAGCAAGCGGGGTAGACGCAGGCTGTATTCGACACACGACCTATGGGCCAACCACCGCGCGTGCGGATAGCCGCGTGTTGCTGGGTCACTGCGGCCAGACGACGCACGCATATGCAAACCTGGGCCGGCTACGACACCCACCTGACGGGTTATTTAGACCAGGGTCTCTTGGGTGCGCCCCGGTAACTATGACGACTGGGGAGACAAACGTGTACTGTTGCGTGGGTGTTTCGTACATAGGTGCCGAGAGTTCTTTTGCGTGGGTAGTCTTCACAACGCGTTGTGCGGACCGTGCATGCGAAGGGTGCCGCTGAACCTAGACATGCAATCTCAACAGCAGCATTGCGACCGCCATAGGAAGCGAACCCGGTAAGTTCAGCTCCTCGAGCGATGGCAAGTACCTGAGATGAACAGTTACCTTTATTTGAAACGACAGGGACGAGACCCCCAGGAAAGCGAACTTGTGGTGTGACCAAAATGCAAAAATTGTATGTGATTCAAAATTGCCGGTCTGCTATCCCCACACGTACATTCCTCAGGTAGCTCAGGTCGTAGACGGAATTCCCAGGACCTCTTCCGTCTCCGGTTCTGAACGAAGTTTGCGCGGGGGACAGAACCAACCCTACAGGCTTTGTCTGTGAAGGGTACTTCCAAGCACTCTGTCGCCGTTTAGAGGTCTTTTTATGTGTACACCGTCAGTATCAGTTTCCGCACTTAGCGGCAGTTAAAAGGGGCAGGGCACCACAGATTCTCCGGTTGATTTAAGCGCTACTGTGCACAGCAGTGAGTCAGGCATGGCTCCCAAGCAGCGGTGTGATATTAAGTCCAAAGCAAGACGGGCTTGTATTCTAAACTTTACACTATAGTTCAAGTTCATTGGGGAAACACTGTGAGCGTGTCTCGGTGTTGGGATGTGCCCCTTAAAGGGACCGCGTGGTAGATGCACTGAACCAACACGGAGGCTAGATCAGGGCACGACAGTCGTTATTCAGGTTGAGCTCCCATAAAAAATGTCAAACACTGGGGGTGATGGCACACGTAGGTGCAGGCTCACGCCCTACCAGCCACTTTTCCCATTTATGGCGTGGTGGTATGGTCAGGAGCGTCTCGGACCGCACCAGTCACCTGCACTCGACCCCACCTCCGGTCTTCCTCTTGACACAGGGCATAGGCATGTGAAGGAAGAGAGAGTGTGGTATGTGAAGGACAAGAATACTCTCAGTATTAACTAATTCACGCGCAATTCACCGTCGCTGCATCGTCGGCACACGACAAAATTCGTCGGAAGCAATGGTCGAACTGGTGTGACATGGTTAATCCCCACATCGGACTGCGTTGCAGAAGCGCTGGACCAAAACAGAGGTCAGATGGCCTCATGGCACGCGTTTATCTGGTAGTGCAAGGTCTGCGTGCGTTAAAATTATTGTCGTACTTGCATTCCGTGGCATACCTTACACGAAAGCCTTCACACGGCGTCAGCCTATGCGCTCAATCCAACCACCAACTGATTGGTGGTTCCGAATGGCCGACTGGTTCATAATAGATTTAAGAGTTTGGCCGACATATGGAAATCCATCCCCATGGCTCATCAGCGTACTCACCACTATTATAAATCTGACTCGTATGAATCTGTTATGATCCGCTAAAAGTCGTGGTTTGAATGCTTGCCAACTGGCTGGATAACGTGGTGCTCCTCACGGCTGAGAGTCAAACTGCAGTGATTCCTGCTCAGTGTGGTTTTTATGACCCTCTCAGGTATGTGAGCGCCGAGTTGCCCTCACATAAGTCCAGATTAAATATTGGGACCGGGTCGTGTGTGACATGCGTAGATGGGCTGGGTAACTTTTCAATCCGCGCCCACCGCCGGTCATTTTGGCAAGGGAACTGAGATGGCAAAGAGTGCATTTGAGGTCTCGCTCGCTATAATCAATCTGGTGCACTTGAATTTATAAAAACGCACTATTATTTGTGAGTTTGGAGGTTTTTAACTGAATTTAAGCGATCTAACTCCTTCGTAAAGGGGTCTTTCTGGTGTATTCACCCGCACGAGGTATGAAACCTCCCAGTTGTAGTTTAGCGTTCGTAAGCTGGAACCAGATCCTTTTAGGTATACGCGTTGACGCGTCATTATGCTCATTCGTCATTACGCCCCTACGTATCTCCGGTAGGCCTGACTTTTTCTAGCCATCGGAGCACAATAGATATGAGAGTAGGGTTTAAGGTGGATGCGTGCATGTCTGCTTCGATATGGACCGTTTTCCTTGTGGGCCACGGCTGAACCCACCTCGTGACACAGAGGTAGCCCTCGTCGTCCGCTACGGTCAGCTACGGTGAGGTGAGAAATATTAGTCAATTTCTAAGCCGTGACGCCATACCTATATTCTTAGTGCGTCCCTCCTCCTCTCTTTCAGCATCGCCCTGAACTTTCAAGCTGGAAAATGGGCCTCTAAATCTTTATCGGAAAACATTGTACGAATACGGAGTGAGGTCATTGGAAAGGGACTTTTCGATTTCGATCACGCACGCCCCCGTGTCTTATAATGACAGTATAAAGGTAAATTGGTGACCTTTTGCAAGGACATGCACTTTAATCCCTTGAGAAACCCAAAACGCGAATAATTTTTCTAAACTATATATGAAGTATCGATTTATGCTAAGTTGAAAATTATATTTCGAATTGGATACTAAATTACAGCATGATATTGGAATATGATATTATTATATTATATATGCGTTTATATACGTCATTTGTCGATAATCTACAGTCTCAGAAGTATTATTATTATTGGCATTGATAAAAACACAACACAGAATACAGGGTTGATGAGCCGTTGGTTAAGCAAGTTTTTGAAACCAGTTAACTCACGTAGATGTGTAAGACCTGCTGGACCATGGAAAATCTCAATTTGCATGTAGACACTGGGGCCGTGAAGCCACATCTACTGACATTCAGTTAACAGTACCCTGAAAGGAAGGTTACTGCGTTCCCAACCAAACAACGCTTTCCGCGGAACAATCTGGGAAAACCACATGTCAACAACTAGTCGCAACACGCAACGATGAGAGATAGGACGTTAACACTCCCAGTTTAACTAAGCGGGCAAGTCATAGAGTGGCTTTACAGGTTTGTTGTGGCTGTTCAACTGCCGAAGCTGGCAATTGTCTCCTTAAGAGTACTTTTTGGAAGCATTCCGCATCAGAGTATCCAAAAAATGAGCAGCTGGATGTCCGGGTGTTACAGCGGGCATAGTTACCATCTCCTTCTCTCTCTCTCTCTCTCTCTCTCTCTCTCTCTCTCTCTCTCTCTCTCTCTCTCTCTCTCTCTCTCTCTCTCTCTCTCTCTCTCTCTCTCTCTCTCTCTCTCTCTCTCTCTCTCTCTCTCTCTCTCTCTCTCTCTCTCTCTCTCTCTCTCTCCTCTCTCTCTCTCTCTCTCCTCTCTCTCTCTCTCTCTCTCTCTCTCTCTCTCTCTCTCTCTCTCTCTCTCTCTCTCTCTCTCTCTCTCTCTCTCTCTCTCTCTCTCTATGTCTTGTTTGTTCCATTAATTTTGCCTACAGAAGCCATTTTTATTGACATTTCGTCTCAGTGCGCAAACCATGTCACTAACAGTTACGCAAAGGGGCAAACCCTGTGTCCTTCGTGCCTCATTCGTCTGTTCGAACAAGCACCTTGCTTCGTTTGTGGTCTTCTCAGATCTCACTGTGGTTGTTTTATTTCGTGTTGGACAGGTTAACAAGCAATCTTAGCCTTGAAACATGCCCTTATCGTTTTTGTCCCTCCTCCTCCTCCTCCTCCTCCTCCGCCTCCTCCGCCTCCACCTCCTCCTCCGCCTCCTCCTCCTCCGCTGCCTCCTCCTCCTCCTCCTCCTCCTCCTCCTCCTCCTCATCCTCCTTCTCCTCTGTCAGCTTACCGTAGAGCTTCGTTTCCCACTAACAGCTTACCAGAGAGCATGCTGATGTCGATCAGATGCGGTGAAGGAAATGCAAGTTGACGACTCATCGGAGGCAGCATGATGGTCTTGGCAGAGCCCTAATAGATGATGCTGCATCCCGCAGTTTTCCGTCCACGAACAGAAGCCACACAGCAGAAGTCTTCTCCATGATAAATTCACCGGAATGAGTCACACTAGTGCTTCACGGTCGACCACGTGCTGACTACTGCCTGTAGGGTTACCAGAAACGGCGACGGAAATCGCCTGCAGACAGACAACTCATTAATCGGACACAAGCTGCGCAGTCAGGCGGGTCAACACTAATTTGCATGCAAATTGAATTTCATGCAGACAGGTTTGTGACTATAATTATTATAGGTTTCCATAATGCTTGCAGTAATGAGCATTGTGGTGGTTGTGGCAGTAATTACTAATGGGATGAAGGAAAGGAGGAGGAGGGAGGAGGAAGGAGGAAGGAAGGAGGAGGGAGGAGGGAGGAGGAGGAGAAGGAGGAGGATGAGAGGAGGAGGAGGAGGAGGAGGAGAGAGGAGGAGGAGGAGGAGGAGGAGGAGGAGGAGGGGAGGAGGAAGGAGGAGGAGGAGGGAGGAGGAGGGAGGAGGAGGGAGGAGGGAGGAGGAGGAAGGAAGGGAGGAGGGAGGAGGAGGAGGAGGAGGGAGGAGGAGGAGGAGGAGGAGGAGGAAGGAGGAGGAGGAGGAGGAGGAGGAGGAGGAGGAGGAGGAGGAGGAGGAGGAGGAGGAGGAGGAGGAGAGGAGGAGGAGGAGGAGGAGGAGGAGGAGGGAGGAGGAGGAGGGAGGAGGAGGAGGAGGAGGAGGAGGAGGAGGAGGGGAGGAGGAGGAGGAGGAGGAGGAGGAGGAGGAGGAGGGAGGAGGAGGAGGAGGAGGAGGAGGAGGAGGAGGGAGGAGGAGGGAGGAGGAGGGGAGGAGGGAGGAGGAGGAGGAGGAGGGAGGGAGGAGGGAGGAGGAGGGAGGGAGGAGGGAGGGAGGGAGGAGGAGGAGGAGGAGGAGGAGGAGGAGGAGGAGGAGGAGGAGGAGGAGGAGGAGGAGGAGGAGGGAGGGGAGG
>WEDG01013591.1:0-42748 GCA_017591395.1 Schistocephalus solidus
AGCATCTCAAAATCCAGAATTGCATACCGATTATGGTTAGTATCCAACGAAACGGGAGCGTTTTTGACTGTGTACGTCCGAATGACTTCCATCGTTTGAATGACTGGTGGTATCAGGAGACATCATGGTTTCTGATGGACTTTATTTAGAGTAATATTGTTTCAAGAAGGTCCCTTAAACTCCCAATTGTGCTTTCTCCGTGTCACATCGTGGTGATGATCCCGTGACCTTTACTGTCTTCTCTTGGTTTCAACCCTGTTGTCAGGATGAGTTCCTCCTGTCTTACCTCCCAGATGGTTGTAAAAAGTAACTTTTGCTGTTAAATGATCTCTCCCACGACGATGAGCATTCTGTACCCTTACATGTGGTCTCCAACATCACGGTCCTTTTCCACTGCATACTACCAATCCTATCAACTCCAGCTTTTAGTTTGTTTACGGTTAATGTATTTCTCTGACATTTTTTGTAAATAAAACATTTGGTTGCCGCTGAACCCTGTCCCCCACCCACTATATTGTGAATTCAGAGTTTTGAGGGGAACAAGCAGTCCTTATTTATCGGTTGATTTCAAATCTTCCGAGAACTTACATAACTTTCCTCTGGGGCAAAAAGTAAAAGCTAGTCCCTGTTCTTTTGAAATTCTTCGTTTTTATTAAACCAAAAGCCTTCATTATATACTTCTGTTTTTCTACTTTCCAGAAATTATGAGATGACATGGCCCCTCTCTCTACTCGCGGTTTCAAGCGCTTTTAAAATAAATAATCAATTACTGCTGTAATAAGTGTCCTAATCCTAACTCTATCGGTTGAGTTGTAAGTGTAAGCATTCAGTGCAAGGTTCGTGGAGTCACACATAAGGGGGACCGAATGATCAAGTCAGATGGCTACTTTCGATACGTCGACTAGTAGTAAGTCGAAGTTAACATAATACTTGTCAAATTTAACGTGTTTACTTAAATTCCGCACGGCCGGCCTAAGTCTTGCTGCTGTTGAGTGCTATTAAAAGAGTGGCTCAGATCAGCCAGGAAGGACATCGTGCATTATTGACGGTGTGAAGTACAGTCACCGGAATGCGCAAGTCGCACAGGTGTCGGAACAACAAACTACTACGCAACACTCATAACCCGGCAAAGAATGTTAACCTCAGCAAAAACAGTGGGTTGGGTCAGGAGTAAGCCGGCGTATTCCTTTTCTTCATTAAGGCCCATCCATAAAACCCCTATTACCACCCATCCAGCATTGCTCGCTAGCCTATCCTTTATTCCCTAGATTTGGTGGCAGATTGCGTTCCTGCAAACTTTAATGTAATCTGTATGATATCTCGGAAAAAGCATAGGGAACATTAAAGTTTGGTCCCAAACATACGCAAATTCGAGATATTTTAAGGTCCGGAGCTTTTGGTAGGCATACAAATGCTCCGGAGGCATTATGTGGAAAGGTTGGCTGTTGTCCAAAAAATATTACATGCAAAGGCTTAATTAGAAACGTACCTCCTTTGACCGTTGAAGAGGGGCATTATCTTGCACTATTATAGTGTTCATTCACCGTCGTTGAATGCCGTTATAACTAAAGGGAACCTTAAGAACGTCAATGAACACCGTGCTTCTTATGTTCTCCGGTCAACTATTAGATTATTGCTTGCCGAATTCAAATGCCACCCAACCCATCAAGCGTTGGAAGTACTTGAAAGTTGACGTCAAGGTAGTTTGCTGTTGAGTTAAGTTCTTTTCAAATGTGACTTACTGCGCCGAGCTCAGAGGCTAACCTTAAAATAAGACTTCATCAAAAAGTAACTGCATTTCCTAACTGCAAGTCTGTGATAAATATTTTTAATGTGCAAATGTAAAACATTGTTAAATTAGTTTTTCATCTTGATAATTATTTTATCATTGCAGTCGGCTGATGAAACCCGAATTCCTTCGTCATTATGCGTAGAGATTAAAGTCGACGAATTTTCCATCTTAATCGTCTTCAGGGGCATATAATGGTATTTTTTAGTGTGCGACGAATAAAATCCTCGTCGAGTCTGCTTGTAGACTGTTTTGGTGCACCTTGCTCAATTCTGCGGACTATTCTATGGTTAATAATTCTCAAAATAATGAAATGGTAATATTGAAAATACTAGCCAAAAACTGACGCATCAGCCATTCGGCTACATCCCAGTTGTCATTGTGGTAGAACAAAATACAGTCAGAAATGTTTATTTCTACGTTTTTTTTAAAAAAACATTGGATATCTTTTAAAGACAATTTTTGACACTATTTTTGTTCTTTATTTGTGGGAAATAATGCGATTTCTTATAAATTCACTACGCCGATTTTTATTGACTTAAGATTAGATTTTTCGTTTCTAAAAGGGATTTATTTGAAACCTCTCTTGTTTTTTTAATCATCTTTAATAGTGCAAAGCAAGAAAACCATAGGTTTTGTTTTATACTATTTAATAGCATAGACAATTTAGTAAAAATTCTAAAAATTCTGTTTTCGTCCTAATCTGGCTCTTTTTCATCCAATATACAATCAAACAAACCGCGTTCTTTAGGATGAAGCTTTCTGGGTCTCAATACAGTCAATCAATCAAAAAACAAGACCAAATTTACGCTAAACTACTTATTTGAATTGCAACCATGAATGTGCGTGAACAATGTCATCTTATGTATGCGTTTGCTTACACGGATTGATGCAGCATGTAGTTGGGCGATCCTGAAATTGGATGCAATAGCAGATGGGATTCAAAATTACTCAGGAATTAAAAACTGTTAAGCTGAAAGCTTGCATTTCTTAAATTAAAAGTTTTAAGAGGACGTTATTTGAAAATAAATAATTACAAGTCTTTATATTTTTATGCATTCATTATATGAAAAATATTAAAATTAAATGTTGATAGTGAAAATAAATGGAAACATTGTATGGTTTAAGTGGTTATTTTAACAAAACTATCTGTCACAGGCAGCCATAAAAGCTTATATAAAACCCAGCATCCTTCCATGACGGAAATATCTGACGTAATATTGCACGAGAATCGGTCTGTCTGTCTGTTCTCGTCCAGTATTGGCTCATTTTCCTTCAATATGCAAACCGCATACCATGTTCTTAGCCTAAGGCATTCTGGTTGTCAAATCCAGTCAATCAATCAAAATAACAAGACAAACTGTAGGCTAAAATGCTTATTCAAATTCCAACCATGAATATGCACGAGTTATGTCATCTTATGTGTGCATTTTCATACGTGGATAGTGTGCAGTAAGTAGTTTAGCAATTCTTAAAATGGGATGCAAAAGCCGTTGGGATTCAAAATTACTGAGAATTTAAAAAAATTTAAGCTTAAAAAGTTTCCCTTACTAAAATAAAAACATTATTCCGAACCGGTAACTTGATATTAAAAAATAACAAGTCTATATATTTTTATGCGTCTTATTTATGAAAAATATCTGAATTCATAGTGGAAAGTGAAAATGAATGGAGAAAATCGTATTGTTTAAGAAGTCATTTCTACAAAAGCCATACACAGCCATAAAAGCTCGTTAAAAACCTGGCATTCTTCCATTACGGAAATATCTGAGATGATATTGCAAGAGAATGTGTCTTACAACCCAACCTAAGCACTCCTTTTTAATCAAACGCACATTCTGTAATTTTTAAATAACATGTGGTCCGATTGTCCACTTACGGTGTGCTAACAAAACTTTCCTCTTGATTCCAATGGGAATGCAAGCATTTAAATTTTCTTTTCTGTAACTGGCTCTGGTTAACTCAGCTCCTAATCGGTGGTCAGTAGAAAAAAATCTCAGTTTAATAACTTCAATGGAGGAGTTTAAAGGGAGACTTACTCGCTGGGCCAACTGAGGTAATATTTTGCTAAAGCCCGCCTTCACCATGTTGTAACCACCAAATAATAACCACCAAATAATCGAAAACCAAAGATCGTTGGGATGATGGCAACTCGATTGTAATCTAACTTAAATAATCTCTTCCACAATGAAGCTAAGCCAAAGGAAGCTTGAGGTGTTACAATTCCTGAAGTCATTTTTTTAAAATCAATTTGCTGCCCGCAAAGCGTTTAACTTCTACCTAAAGTCGTCATTGATGAAGGGTGACATAAGGTGGTGCAACCGTGTAATCTTCATTGGTCCACGTTCTACCCTCTTACTGGATCTTAATGCATATATATTGAAATCTTAAATGAGGGTTTATTAACCGATCTTTTAGAAGATTCACTAGTTATACTTGCTGCGAAAATGGAAAGTAAATTAAGGATCATTTCAACGTTCATCCTTGCAGGTATTTTCTTACTACCCCCAAGTTTTCGTGATAAATAAATTAATTAATCCGTAGCCACAATATCATATATTTTTCATGTTTTTCTTAAAAGCTTTATTTAGATAATCTTTATACATAATGCAAAAACTCTATCTTCATCGTCTTTTTAATTTTAGCTTTTCTCTTGGGACCAGGTGAGCCGTCTTTGAAGTTTTTAATAGCTGCGTACTGTGAAGCTTGATGTGCAATTTCCATTTCAACTGCAAATAAAAGTTTACCTAATCAAATTTCATTAGAATTCAAATAAAATATTATTTTAACTTTAGGTTCACTTACGTTTAACTATACAGGAGATCTACATAAAATAATAAAACATGTTACAATGAATTTATTAAAAAGTGCATTTTCCCTAGGTTCTGTTATAAATAATACGTTTACTTTCGTTTTTCAATATACACTACCGTATATGAAAGCGAATCAATAAATGCATGATAATAAGACTACTTCCATAATGCGGAATCTATCACCTTGTGATTTTGTAAGTGTTTGTAGCCAAAAATAATACTGTTTTCTAATAATATAAATTACATGATAAATAATAAGAGTCTGCACTTCTTTCTTTTCACAATAAAGAGAAACCACAAAAAGCATAAATGCAGAGAGGACAAATATTAATCTTCAAGTCTTCCTAATACATTGACTTATTCTGCTATAAAGCTAAGCCCAGTTTGGTTCACAAATATATATATTAGATTTCATTAAATGAAATCTGAAAGGAAAACTAAGAAATTTCATTGTCGTCTCCAAAAATTAGCCGAAATCCTTAGAGGTCATATGCTTAGGAGAATCCTCAAATTATATTCTATTTCATCAATTAGAAGTCGTACAGAAGTAGTTCCTTTAAAAAAACCACAAATTCCAAAAATAATTATTTATGTGAAGTCAAGAATGATCACCTACAAAATGCCAAACACAGTCAAGGAAAAAGGATCCATTTTTGCCAAAACGAATTGATAATACACTAGAAGTGATGTACGTAGTTTAAATAAAATTTACTTATAAATGATTTCAAAGAATTTTTTATAATTTCCTGTAATTAACTTGAAACAATATAACACCCTCCAGTAAGGTAAATGACCGAAATTATTTGAATTTGTATCAGGCTTCCAGCGCCCTCGATACGCAATACTACGTACATAGGTGCCTTCAGATATATCGGCTTTTTTAAGTTCTATGCACTCGCTCAAGTTGACCTCTTACGTTTTAACTCCTCTATCTTCAGTGGCAGGAATGACCCTCGGTAAGTTGATATAACTAATAAATCGATTTAATTTTCTGACATTGAACTCACAATGATCAGTTTCCTGGATGGTAACAGGACAGTGTGGAAGTTGACGTGGCTTTCAAATTTTATTTATTCTACCTCTTGCCAATCTTGAACTGATCGGTTTAATTTCTCATGGAACACATGCCCCGAGTGATCATCTGCTGTTGAGCATCAATTGAAAACAATTAATTATGCTCCTTTTTAAATGATTTACTAGGAAACTTAATGTCGTACATTTATTCTCTTGCAAAAAAAAAACATCTGAAACTGGTTAGTCAGAAAAGAAGAAAACTGTAACGCGCATTCCACATTAACGTTTTGTGACTCTAGTTGCGTTCAGATCCATAACATAAAAATGGGCATTTTGATTATATATGTGATGCCAAGATATTCCTTCTATTTTAATAATTGCCTAACATTTAATTGTAGGGATTCTAATGTAATAACACTTCAAATCAACGCAATCATTTATTTTACATTTATTTACAATGTCCATATTTATATTGTCATTAGACAAACAAGCTGAAACAGCCGTGGAAAAACCAAGAAAGATAACGGCGTTGCAGGTATTAGACGACCACTTTTTCATTTGATAAAGACATCCCTTTCGTGATTTCTGCATCTTCGTAGGCCTGAATTAGCGTTCACCAGAAATCTCTCCATATCTTACCCGCTTAGGTCGTCTAAAAATGATGTACTGTACAGCTGCGTTACGAGATGTGCTGAACAGTGCTTAGAACGCAAGCTACCTGCATTCAGACCAATTCCCTGTTGACACCTACACATTTTTATAGCAATGACGTATTGTCTTTTGCTTATTTAGCCGCCACGTTCAGCAAGGATTCATCAGATTTAGTGGGTAAACTTTTAAGCACCCGAAATCTGTAGCGATTATTTTTGGCTTCTTTACCATGATTAGTCAGTGGCAGCTCCACTCTCTGCGTTGGCTGTACGCATTCAGATCCGCATGAACAACTGACATGATCACTTGCTTTGGACTTGGATCACCCATACGCGACACACATCTGGTGTAACATGTCCTAACTCAGGTGAATTGTTGTGATTCTATGATTGCAGTAATGTGATGCTTAATGGACAAGATTTCTGATCTAGGTTTATAGCTTATAAAGAGCACGATCAGTGCCAGTGGCACTAGCACTATAAATTTCGATAAGTAGGGAAGGAAAATTTGGCAAACAGATGCTGTCAAAGATTACTCAAAGTTTGTGAAGTTACTTGGAGGAAGTAAAAGTTATCATCTTGCCAGTTGTTAAGGAAGGAACAAAGGAACATCAGAGAATATCAGCACTACTCGCATCTTCAGTCTCTACATGCCGAAACAGTAGTCTATTGGTTTAATAAAGTTCTTGAGGAATTCCGATGAAATTGTGTTATGGCGAAGATACGGCCATCAATGGCCACTAAGCAATCTTTTGCCATGCTCGTTACCTTGTTAGCTGGATACTTTCCAAACGCTCTTTTATCGAGAAGAACGCAACCTTCCAGACCAGTTCACTATCCTTGATTATACGTCTTTGGGCTCAAATAACGTAGTCCAACGAAATTAGGGTCTGCTTCGATGAAACCTATCTGGATTCCAATGCTTTTACAGAAAGTATAAAGCTTGAAGATTTGAAACCCCTGAATGACAATGAAACGGCAGACCGGATTTCAATGATAATTATCTCATAGGCACCTTCAGAGTTATCTGCTTTTGCTATTTTTAACGCACTCACTCTAGTTGACCTCTTAAGTTTAAACTACTCTAGTTTCAGTGGCAGGAATGGCCCCCATAAATTGATAAAACTAGATAAATCGAGTTATTTTTCTGACCTCAAACTAACAACGATAAGTTTCTGGTGGGTTACAGGACAGTGTGGGAGTTGACGTAGTTTTCAATTGTATTTATTCTACCTCTGACCAATCTTGAAACTATCGGTTTAATTTATCAACAACGCATGCCCCGATTTTGAGAACATTTGAAAACCTAGGCTGTAAATGCTTTACCTGCAACGACAGTTTGTTTGCTGACCTAGCGTGACACTGGGATGAGGAAAATAACTTCAAAATTTATTCACGACGACATGAGTATCTAGAGAAATGAGTTAGCTCAAACATCTCGTCGTAAATACTTATGTGCAAATTAATAGACATTTAAAGTTTTAATTTACTGTATCGTGACACCGTGCCCAGGTTCATGAGGGAAGAGAGCGTGCAGTAGGTGCTGTGCAAGGCTTCTACAGCCATAAAGAATCCAGAGGAATTTCCCGTCTCTGGGTCCCTTTTTCTGTTGGGACGACGGTAAACATAGCCGGAATCAGCAGACAATCTGTTGCATGCCCTCATTCAATAGTTCATTCATATGCAACCAGCTTACTTGATCACAATGAGGAAATACATTTAATCAAGTGTACATTGGTGCTTTTATTCCAAGTTAAATTTAAAATTTTGCCTCTTCTGAGATCCAACGTATTCTTAATTGTCCAGCATGCAACAAAGCATGTGATCATCTGCTGTTGAGCATCAATTAAATACACTAAATTATGCTTCTTTTTAAATGATTTACTAGGAAACTTAATGTCGTACATTTATTCTCTTGCAAACTAAACCGCTGAAACTGGTTAGTCAGAAAAGAAGAAAAGTAAAACGTGCTTTCCACATTAACGTTTTGTGACTCTAGTTGCGTTTAGATCCAAAACATAAAAATGGGCAATTTTATTATATATGTGATGCCAGGACATTCGTCCTATTTTAATAAATCTAATTATATAATTGTAGGGATGCGAATGTAATAAAACTTCAAATAAACGCAATGATTTATTTTACATTTATTTAAAATGTCCATATTTATATTTCAATTAGGCAAAACAATTGAAACAGCCTTGGAAAAACTCAAGAAAGAGATCGGCGTTGCAGGTATTACACGACCGCTTTTCCATTTGATTAAGACATCCCTTCATGATATCTGCATCTTCGTAGGCCTGAATTAGCGTTCCCAGAAAGCTATCTATATCTTACCCGCTTAGGTCGTCTGGAAACTGATGTTCTATACAGCTGCGTTACGAGATGTGCTGATCAGTGTTCAGAACTCAAACTGCCTGCATACAGACCAATTCCTTGTTGACACCTACACATTTTTATAGCAATGACGTATTGTCTTTTGCTTATTTAGCCGCCACGTTAAGCAAGGATTCATCAGATTTAGTGGGTAAACTTTTAAGCACCCGAAATCTGTAGCGATTATTTGTGGCTTCTTTACCATGATTAGTCAGTGGCAGCTCCACTCTCTGCGTTGGCTGTACGCATTCAGATCCGCATGAACAACTGACATGATCACTCGCTTTGGACTGGATCACCCATACGCGACACACATCTGACTAAATATTTCCTTACTCAGGTGAATTGTTGTGACTCTATGAGTGCAGTGATGTGATGCTTAACTGACAAGAGTTCGGATCTCGGTAAATAGCCTATAAATGGCACAACGCTTTTGCACTTCTGTTAAGTAAAATTCTTACTGCGGGATCGCCAAATGTGATCAAAAGGAGACATGACTTTCATTCACATATATTTAAAATTTTAAGAAGCTGACATAGCGCTTGCCACATACTGCGTCCGTGTTCACTTAACGTCTATAGTCAAACAGTTTCGAGGCCATTCAAGTTTAACTTTTGCTGAAATTTGATAGCATCTGGTCAAGATGGAGAGGTTTTTACGTTCCAAGGGTGTTCGTTTTCTATTAAATTTCACCTCATTTTTACCTAGTTTGGCTTGCATGTCAAGGGGTTCATATAATACTACAAGACCACAGTTCAGGGCATGAACACTTTTATTATTTTAAAACGTTTTTGGATGGAAGATACAAATTTAACTGACTAGGCCTCTATTCTATATCTCCGAATTTGGAGTTATTTTCATCTTTTTACATTAAATTTGAACCCCATTCATAGGAGTTTACCTTTGTTTAAGGTAGCCTCATGTTAAAACCGTTCGAAGCAAAGCGAAATGTTTGTGGTGCAAAAACCATATCTGAAATCATTATTTTATAAAACATTATTTGAAGATAAGCACGGTAGTTTTCTCAGTTAATTTATTGTGTTGTGGACGTAAATCAACACATTTGAGTATTAAAAGTTAAAGGAATATTTACTTTTCCAAAACCTTTAATCTAAAATTCAAGTGAATCACGTGTCACAAAAAACAAAGGGTAATTTGACGAAAGAAATGCTCCTTTGCTAGATGAAAATCGAACGCTTTCAATCTTATTTGGTTCTTCTATTCAACTTTTTTCAATCGCTGACCGGCTTTGCGCTATGCGACCTTACGAAAAATATGATTTATTTTACGTCCTAATCGATATATTAAAAGAAAGACTTGAAAAATAAACACTGGACGAACATAAAAATTATTCTTGCTTCGGAAGCCATTATCTTACAGCAGACATTTAACTTAATCTCACACTTCATATAAGAACAACTCTCGGGGATATCGAATTACAAACTGTGTAAAAAGCTCCAAAGATTGATGTTTTTATAACGGGCTTTTGTTTTTTTTACTCGCTCAAGATAAATTCGCAAATGAAAATCATGGTTGCGCACTTAATCTACCTGTTTTGACTGTTTGCATATTCCCTGACTGAAATAATTATTGATTAAATCAAAATGTAGATTATAACCTACATCTTTGGTAGATTTTAATTTGAATGAAGCTCGTTGCTTATTAAATAGGAGATTTACCGATAAAACTTGGTGGGCATCATATTGATTTTGCGATTATATTATTTGAATATAATATGAATATTATTTTTGGCACAGCGCATCCCTTTGATTTCATTTACTTCTTGCAATGTGTCAGCCCATGTTAACAGCGTGGGCATATTTTCGAATTGAATTCAAACAGCGTTAAAATCGCGTTGATTATTTGATCTTTTTGGCACTCTTTTGCTGGTGATTCAATAAACTGGCAGTTAAAAATGAAAAACCTGTTTTAAATTAAGGACAACACACGGATCTCATTGCTGTGGCCGTGACAGGTATGTGGAATTTGCGCACAACGCCATAATGTAAACAGCATCGTCAGCGGTTGCCTTGATGTGTACTTTATGTGTCGTGAGCGAATTTTGCGCCTCTATATAGCCATCTCAATGTCCCATTCATCCCCTGTGCAAATTCGCATTTGCTTGTCAGATATGTACGCCACACAGACAAATATTATTCTGAGAACGATAGTTATGGGTGATAGAATCGAACAATGTGCTTCCAGGAAGCTGTTCATCAGGAAACGATGTGATCGCTGGAATAAAAAGTTTATCTAGCTGAAAATCCGTAAAGACGGGCTAATAAACTTGATGCTCCAGAAATCGCACCTTCTCCTTCTGATAGTAATTTTGTTATCATATGCCAACCTTTTTCCTCTATTCTTCTTACAGCCATTGTCACCGTGGTTCTGCTGTGATTCGCAGGATAGTGCTGCTTACTTAATGTTATCTGAGCATATGCATTGAGTAAACATTGTCATGGTATGTCTTTTCTTCTTATTTCGAAGCCCGTTGAATTGGAGGGGTTTACTTATGATGAGAAAGACTTACAAGTCAGTTCCACTTTAGCAATTTTATTTGAACTATGGGATTGACATAACTGCTTGACCATTGAGTTTCATGATGTCCACCGTGCGCCTGATGACAATGTGGACGCTAAGGGGGGACGTGTGTATTGAATAACTTATACTTGGTTGTCCTAACGTCTAACGAACGTTTAAACACAGTGGCAGTACAAAATATAGGACCGGATGGGCGCGTGACACTTTGACCGTCACGTTCGACGAGATCCACCATGTGTTTCACAGGATGGCGGCACAGGAACGGTAACTTTCGCTGCATCTACCGCAGACGCCGTCTCGCCCCTCGCGCATCTGTGCCTGATTCGGGACACCCAGAAGGGTGATAAGGTGCAGGTGCCTGGCGCGGCGTTAATCTGCCCCTAGGCGTGTTATCATGACCCAGCCCCCACATGTTTGCCATTTTTATGGAAATGCAACTCAAATGAGGCCTACTGTGCCCTGATCTAGCCCCATGTTTGTCCACTGCATCTATCCCAGTGGCCGTTTATGGGCTACAGATGCGCGCTCAGGCGTTGTGGCTAACGCAGCTAAGTAAACTCTCTACACGTGCCACACATGCCTGTCCTGGTTTCGGATCTCACTGCTGTGGGAGAGTCATATAGATTTCCTGGAACTGGAGCCACTGTATACTGATTTTTATTCTGGACAGATGGAGTTAACTCGTTAATCGGCCGCATCGCTGTAAATTCAAGCACACAAGTGGCATGATAATTAATGCTACAGCGTCTGCTTCACCCTCTTCTCTCGCATATGCATTGTTCCGCAGTCCAAGGCGTTCTGCAGTAGCCCATCTACGCCTGCCACGCACGAAAGAGCCCCCACCTCCCACTAGATTCTCCACAGAAGGGGGCCAGTGACTCAAAGCTCCCATGCGCGAGAGTGCAGTGCAGACCAGACCTTTGAAATGATCATTGCAGGCAGGCTTTCTGATCTGCAGTGCACTTTTTTACCCAACATATGATTTCAGCAACTTGAATATAATCTGTGTGGTTCATCAGAGAAAATCCCTTCAAATTATGGAAACCGACTGCAATCGAATATTTTTTTACCAAATTTACAAGAAAAAAACTAACTAAGCTGCGAACCTTAGCGTTAAAAGCGCTTTTCCTTATCACAAAACTGAAGCCTCCCAATCAGAAACATTATATTAAATATGTATGGTCTGTAGGTTATCTTATTACAATCGCATATGTGATTTCATACATCTGGAAGCTGAAAACCATTTAAACCCTTAGTGGGTAGATATGCAGTTTGTAATTGTCTCTTATATTCGGAAGCTTGTTGCAAGAAATATTAACAACCAAAAAGACATTGCATAAGAATCTATTTTTAGAGATTGGGAATTGAAATTTTACTCACCCGTCAGCATGCATGTGATAAAGCTTAAACGGTGTAACATGCTTATAACACATTAAGAAATATTAAGGCATGCGTTTCACTATTATAAGTGATCTGTTTAAAGCAGTTCGGCAGGAGTTTTATCAGTACTACACCTAGTTTCTTTTTTGTATTATTCGCAATTGATTGTTTCCAACATTGCACTGCCAGCAGCTAAGCTGAATTTGGAAATTCTCAAGCAGACCTGAGTGTGTGTATGTGGTACGTGTGTTCTAAAAATTGTCATTGAAAAAAATATCAATACTGGATGCAGGGTTGGAAAAAGAAGAGGATAAGATAGAAGCTAAGGACGAAAGTAAGGTATGCCTAACTGACTACTTCCAAATATTCGCCACTGTTGGTTTTATCAAGAGCAAGAACGAATACCGTTTAATTGGTCCTATAACGCCTCCATCTTGAAACGCTTTGTATCGATTGTGTCTTCGATGTGGCTCCGCCAATCAAGTCCCAACTGGCTTCTAAGAAAGATTGAGAGAGAGAGAACTGAAAATCTCGCCGGCGAATGGGATAGTGCCACGCGATGCTGAGTTCAAAATCACGTAGGAATAACAGGCAAAAACTGTCACGTTTGGCTCTCTATGATACGTATGGGAAAATGTATGCGACTGCAGAGCGGAACAAACGCCATCAACTTGTCATCGAACTTAGACGGCGGCTCAGCGAGGGGGAAACAAACTAGGTTATTTACAACAACCAAGGGATCCATAGTCCACTATTCTCCCCCTGGAGAGGCCCGTTCCGGATTACCACGCAGTTGGCCCAGTAAACAGGGGCTCGCGCCCGACTGTTAGCACTTTCCGAGCAAACCGAAAACTAACATTCATGTACACCAATGCACAGAGTATATTATCGAAGCTCGATGAGCTTAAGATTCATGTCTGCGATCTATCTCCAGATATAATTTCCGTAACAGAAACTTGGTTGTCCCAACACGTGGACGACCGAGAGGTAAATATGGCTGGCTACCAACTTTTTAGAAAAAAGACAGGAAAGAGCGTCAAGGAGGTGGCGTAATCACATACGTGAAAAGCGAAATTACAGTTTTAGACAAAACTTATAAACTCGCGTCTACTTCCGAGGCGATATGGCTATCCGTAAAAGTGCCAGGTACATCAAGTCTAGATGTCCTGACAGTCTACCGCCCACCGAGAAGAGACCCCGTAGCTGATGCTTACCTGCTAGAGGAACTTGAAAAGATTGCCACACGGTTGGATATCCTGATCATGGGTGACTTCAATGTGCCTCACATCGACTGGAGCTCGACCTTTGCACATAGTTCTGATCTAGCCTTCGACGGTTGTTTTCTGAGCACGACACTAAAGCCACGTCTCACACAGCACGTCACTTTTCCAACCAGGGTGTGCGAAGGACAACAGGCCAATTGCCTGGACCTAGTTCTCACGAAGTCGCAGGACAGAATCGACGAAGTGTCATGTCAACCGCCACTAGGTAAAAGTGACCACGTGGTACTGCGATGGGAGTACTCACTATTTTCTATACCAGCAAGACCCACAACAATCAGAAGGAATATATGGCAAGGCGATTTCGGTGGAATGAGGGCCGAACTAATGCGCACTCAGTGGGAACCTTTATTCTTTGGAAACGTAACCGAGGACTGGGAAACGTTCCTGGACATACTGCACAGGCTCATGGAAAAGCATTGTCCAATTTTGAGAAAAAGGTTAACGAACAGACCGCGATGGCTTTCGCAGGCCTTAAAAATCTAAGTTAACAAAAAGCGGAGATTGTGGAAAAAATCGCTTACGGATGGAACTCCTGCATCTCTAAATGCGTATAAAATGCAAAGAAATCGGGTCAAGGGCCTTATTTTTAGAACAAGACAGGCTTTCGAAGTGGACCTGCTGAACCGGGCCACCGTGAACCCGAAACTGTTTTACGGTTACCTCAGGCAGAATACATGGAACAAGGATCCAATACCCCTGCTGAGGACCGCCGAGGCATAGACCTCACTGAAGACGGTGCGAAGGCTAATCATCTTTCGGAATTTTTCCAGTCGGTTTTCACAAAGGAAACGAGATACGATCACCCTACCGATGGCTTCGAAGTGGATACAATAGTCGAGACTGTTAATTTTACCGAGACTACTGTCCTCAAGGAAATTTTGGGGTTAAAGGAATCTAAGTCTCCGGGTCCCGATGAAGTACCTGCCAAGCTGTAGAAAGAGCTCGCGAGAGAGTTGGCAAAACCACTCTCTACGCTTTTCCAAGCATCCTTCCAGACTGGAAGTCTACCAGCCGACTGGAAATCCGCATGGATTACGCCACTTTATAAGGGTGGAAGCCGGGTCTCTGCTAACAATTATCGACCAGTCAGCCGAACTTCAGTTTGCTGCAAAATCATGGAAAAAATAATTAAGCAACAACTAATGCAGTTCTTCGAACATCACAATCTGCTATCCGAAGCCCAGCACGGTTTCCGTAGAGGTAGATCCTACGTCACAAATTTGCTCTACTGTTTACAACGTTGGACTGAAGCGGTCGATAGTGGTAATACGGTGCACGCAGTCTATATAGACTTCAAAAAGGCTTTTGATAGCGTGCCGCACCACCGCCTTCTTTATAAACTCAACCGCATAGGCGTAAGAGGTAGAATTCTGACATGGATAGAAAACTTCTTAACTGGCCGCTCACAAACAGTGCATATCAGCGACAAACAATCGACTAAAGTTGAGATTGAGTGGTGTTCCCCAAGGCTCTGTTCTCGGCCCTTTTTTTTCATTGTCTACATCAACGATTGTGCCAACGAACTGGACTGCGATATTGCCATGTTTGCCGATGATCTCAAACTTTGGCTCGTCATTCAAACTGCGGCTGATGAAGAGAACTTGCAGGCAAACTTAAATCGACTCCAGGAATGGTCAAATGACTGGCTCTTGCCGTTTAATGAGAGCAAGTGCAACATCATACGAGTCGGGAAAAGCAATCCTTCAAACCGTACGGTTTACAGTCTGAATGGCATTCCATTGAAAGAAGTGGATGTCCAAAAGGACCTTGGAGTCTGGATCACGCCTTCGCTTAAACCCTCCCTACATTACGCAAAGGTAGCGAAGTCAGCCATGTCGATTCTGTACCTCGTTAAACGAGCTTTTGCAGCCTTCACTACCGACTGCTTCGAAAAAGTTTTCGGAACATTCGTGCGGCCACAGTTGGAGTCCGGTATCCAAGCTTGGAGACCCTGGGCGGCGAAGGACATCAACATCCTCGAAAAGGTCCAAAGGCGAGCAACCAAACTTGTCCTTGGACATGGCTCACTGCCTTATGAAACACGGCTGTCGAGTCTCAATCTCTTTCCCTTGCACTATAGACAGCTTCGGGGGGACCTCATACTAACATTCCGCATACTACGCATCCAGGACTGTTGTCTCGTGCCAGAGGATTTCTTCGAGTTAGCAAAAACAACGAACTTGAGAGGTCATCCTCTCAAAGTACGTGTGACTGGAGCAAGGCTAGCCACTCGGAAGTACTTCTTCTCCAAAAGAGTAGTCGAAGCTTTGGAATAGTCTTCCTCTGGATGTTGTAATGTTGGACTCCTTGGAGGTTTTTAAGCGAAAGTTAGATCGATATAATGGTGCGAGCTACAACACTAACTGAAAGCTGCCAGTGGGACGTCATAAAATAAGGGCATTTATGATACTACTAGCTATATTTGAGTAACATTTCTTTATGTTTGTTATTTTCGTTCGAGGGCTTTCATTCTCCCATTATTCGCATGCTGGGGTCCTCGAGGTCTTCGATGCTTAACTTATTTACACATCTTGGTGACACCGTGAGTATTCGCATCAGCTGGACCTGGCGACCGTCGTCCATTAAGTGTATGAACGTTATCCCCTGGTTCGAACCGCAATGGACCGAGGATGATCTGGACATCTATTTCAGCCTTTGAAATCCCTCAACGGACGCTGCAATCAGCAATGGAGCATCATGTGACCTCCGAAATGCCCCCCGTTGGACTCCCCCCTCCCAAGGGTGGCAGTTTTTTTCTCCTAAATTTCACCGGGAGTTTTTTTCACTGTCTGCTCTTTTTCAACTTTGTTCCACTATGTTGGCCTCGCCAACATATCGAGATACTTTTTTTGATACCACAACTCGCATGTACAAATAGGGAATTCAAAGGTGACTCACCTACATCTCCCTCAAATATACTGATACTGATACTGATACAATAGCTACCCACAGGATTGCACAACCTGGAAGAGGGAAATCATGCATGTAACTGGCTTTGATGTAAACAAGACCCAAAAAGTTCGCTTCAAATACATTTCGGAAAGTCCCTAAGCAGTAGACGACTTATCTCCGGAATAGTTTTGTCTCAAACCTACGTTTCAAGTGTTGCAGAAATCATCTAATTTTGTAAGCTTGAATCCTCTGGATTTCTATACTCCAGCATTTTGTGGAAGTGCTCTGCATTGACCTTATAATATGCTTCAATTTGAGCAATAGAACAGCCAATTACGTTTCAGGGAGCACAATCGTTACAGTAAGTAAATCTGCCGTCGTCCTTGTAGCAGTATTTTAGACGAGGTGAAATGTCACGTAACATCAAAGTTCATTGATTCAACTCATCTTCTAGGGATTGTGTGTCAAGTTCAATATATGAGGAAATCGATTGCTAGAATATCGAAACTGGAACATATAATAGATATATTCTGGGTGCTTTCTGTCGTATTCTCGCATTTTCCAACAGAAAGTAATTGGTAACTGGGAGAAAACCTGTTGGCCTTAAGAGTTTTTGGTTCAAATGGTAAGTTGCTATGAATACTTGGGCCGAAATGCATCAGCCCCGTAGAACAGCAGTGGTTTAGTTGGAAACTGCCGACAGGCAGACAACATATAATTTATATGATACACTTTACTTGCAGCCTGTGCTGTAACTATGGTGTATTGTATCAGCTCAAATTATGCTGTTGGCTGCCTGTTGGAAGTTTACTGAATTAAACGCGGTAACCCCGCTATGGTTGATAGAAACCGGCTCAACTATGAATATCAGCTTACAGTCTTGGCCTGAAAAGCACAATTTAAACTGATTTATCCCTAGGTAACGCACAGTTTTTAAGGTAATTAACAAAGCCACGACATAGCCAATATGTGTGTTGATGGAGTCGGCATTGAAGTGAATTAGTGCAAATATGCGTTGTTTTGTTTTTTTCGGCTGCCTTGGCCGACAATAGTCTTTCCTTGAAAGTTAAAAGTATTGCTTACTTATTGAATGTCCATTTTAAGCTAAGATTGACCTCTCTGTTCCCACGTAGGTCGTTATGCAAGTTTCTTCCTATTCCTGTAACGGCGATTGATTCCCACCCTAAAAGCATCATCCAAGATCTCTTATCTTTGCCATCCTTCTGGCAATTATAACTCCGTATTAACTATAGCAAATGAGGAAAACGGGGTTTATCTGCAATGAAGGGGAATGCGTGCTTACTGGGACAGTAGGTTTGTTAGTCTTATTAAATTATGCGCTGGGGTACAAGATTAGTGTGCTAAATTTTCAAAGCGCTTTGAAGAGAACCAACAGGCTCCACGAGAATTGAACATATACTAGTCCAAAGCTGTGTTATCTTTCATGAATGGCAAGGGTTAACATGTTTAAGACAAGGGAAAGCATCCTTGCGTACCTTTGTTCTGTAAGGTGCATCACTTACTTTAAATTCTCATCATATTAGGTGGACGAGGGTTGACGGTGGGTTGCCTTAAGCCTTGGTATTGTAATTAATATTTTGCGATAAGAATTATCTCTCTGTTTACTATATCCTGGCCTAAAAAGCCAACCGGCTTCTTGACTGAAGTAACAAGTGTTCAAAATGAGCACTCCCTAGTGCGGCATCCGCCATACCCCAATCCTAGGAAACATTTACCATACATGGCTTTTGGATGTGCAAAGGCTGACGAAATAACTTAGCCAACACCTGCTTAACCCATGTTTTACATCTTTGAATAGCACTTTGCTTGTTTTTAAGGATTGTCGCCGTCCCAACCAGTCCTGTAAAGCAGTTTCAGGCGTCGTTTTTGAAATATGGACACCCCACTTCAACCAAAAAGTGACTGCCAGCAGTGAATTTCCTTGTAGAATTGTCCTTTCTGCATATGCTCATTACGAACACCAGTTAAATTGGTTTACTGTAATTTGACTGGCTATACAAAATCATTTGGACTGGGGCAGTTGAGAGTGCTTTGCGTATTTGGAGGGCCAAAGAACTCGAATGTTAATGGAAATAAAACAACCTCCGTACACCACATGAAAATGTTACTTTTTCCTTCAAAGCAAGTATGCTTTTTGGCATATAAATTATCTGTCGATTCCGACCATGTTCACCGTCGACCCGACTGTAGGGTAGACACAGGGGCGGGGAGATTCGCGTGCATTAGTGGTAGTAGACTTGCACAGGATGTACTGCACGCACTCGTTCCTTCCGAGCCTGGGCACGGTGTCAGGACATAGGCAATAAGACCAGAAGTATTTTTCAACTAGTTGCTAGACAGCTATTTATCGTGAATGTTTCAAATATTTTTATTACTTAAGTGGCCCTTCCCCGTGTCTTATGTAATCTTGTCCTTTCGACGATGCATTTCAGAAGTGCTGTTAAGATTTTGTGAGATAGCCTGTATACTGTTCATTTGAGGTCCGGGTAAGTATGGCCCAGCTTAGGCTGTTTTTAAGACCTTCGCCTCCGTAATATTTACTCCCGCGTTAGCCACCGTTATTGTTTCATCTGAAAAACGTATCGAAAGCATAGTAACGCTGAGCAAATGTTTACATCGAACGACTCCAGCAGCCAAATTTACCACTGAGCAGAGAGCATTCGTGTTGGATGCATTTAACCGTTTGGAAGGAAGAGCTCAATAGTCCCGCATTCACAACACGCCAATCCTATGGAGAGGTATAGGCACATTTTTTTGCGAATTCACGGAGATTCATCCTGCATACCAGTCTTGTTAATCACTACGGCATGTCTTGGCGTATGCGCTGAAACTTAACGGACTTCTCTAATTTCCCTTCGTCAGCGAAATCTGCATTTTCTTTCCCCATAGCAGAGCCATTTTGGCAGATGCCCATTAGCTAGCCAAACAAGTTAATTGTGTTATACGGTTTAAAACTGTTTCACCCGTTATGATCTCATAAATGTCTTGCAGATTTACACAAAAAGGATGGAATCTAAAGATTAATTCTAGAGTGGAAGCAAAATACAGTAGATTTAAGAATTTGAGCTAAAAAACACAGTTAAATGCTTGAAATAATCCGCCATTACAGGAGTCTACGCGTTTTGTTTGTGGTCTCTCTCACTTGGAGTTTCCAAAGTACATGCTACATATATTTCGTTTATGGAAAATCACACAGTTCTATACGTTATTTCAAAGCACATACAAAGTGCTCGTAAAATTTTAGAGGTGATTTGGTCCAGCTTGAATACGTTCAAACCAGCAATGAAAAATGCACAGATACGATGCTACATGAATGGACATATCATGGCCTTGAAAAGTTGCATAATTATGAAGTTTTCGAAAACCAAAAGAAACAATTTCCTTTAGTACAAAATAAAAAGCAAACATTAATTTCTTTCAAATAAGTATAATCAAGTATCATCTAGTAGAAATGTTCTATTAAAATCTGTTTGAATTTACAAGGATATTTAAATAAACGAGAAAAACCGATGCTATACATGGAACCCTTTTTATGGAGTGCGTTTTTTCGAAAGACCAGAAGGAAGCGTGTAAAAATCTGGTATCATAACAGGAGTGATATAGTTTGGGATCACGTGAGACCCAAGGCCCCCTTGTCACGCGGCGAAATGGAAAACGTCATCCATCCTGTTCGGTGCAGTTCCTGTAAGGCGAACTATGTCGGAGAGACCAGTAATCGATTAGTGACCCGCATAAGTGAGCACGCAACGGCCGTTAGAAAGACGGATCAGCTCCCGTTGGTGGCAAAACACTGTACGGCCTCTGGACACACCTTTACACCCAGAGGTTCATCCCAGCTTCCAGTCTTGATGACAACTTAGGGATGTCTTGGTGTACTTTCGGAAACTTTACGGGCTTCTCTAACTCTATGGTAATACTCGCACACAACGTGTTAAGATTTCCGATGTTCAGAATTTAGAATTAAGGAATACTATTTGGTTAGCGCTGGGAAGGCACTGTCGAAACAAACATTAGTACTGAAATAAAATTATGACGAATTGTGCACATAAAATGTACAAATATGGAATAATGTTCGCAGAACGTCTCCCGTTAGAGCAATAGTAAGTAATGTTTTGAAATTGATTGCGAACTGGCAAATAGGCAGTGAAAAAAAATCCTACCATAAAAATGGAGGCAGAGTTCAATAAGACTCCATTTTCGAATGAAGGGTAGGAGAAAGACCTGCTTATAAAGATAAGGTAAGGGGGTAGATTAGGCTAATACTGCAGTAGCATTTCAAAATTAGAAAATTAAACGTCGATATGGTTCGTTCTTGATCACTAAGGCGCATGATACAAAATCTCGTGAAAAGGCGTCAGTGTACGTGAGGCCTCAGCATCATAGGATCCAGAATTGAATACCGATTATGGTTAGTATCCAATGAAACGGGAGCGTTTTTGACTGTGTACGTCCGAATGACTTCCATCGTTTGAATGACTGGTGGTATCAGGAGACATCATGGTTTCTAATGGACTTTATTTAGAGAAAAATTGTTTCAAGAAGGTCCCTTAAATTCCAAATTTGGCTTTTTCCGTGTCACATCGTGGTGATAATCCCGTGGCCTTTACTGTCTCCTCTTGGTTTCGACCCTGTTGTCAGGATGAGTTCCTCCTGTCTTACCTCCCAGAGGGTTGTAAAAAGTAACTTTTGCTGTTAAATGATCTCTCCCACGACGATGAGCATTCTGTACCCTTACATGTGGTCTCCAACATCACGGTCCTTTTCCACTGCATACTACCAATCCTATCAACTCCAGCTTTTAGTTTGTTTATGGTTAATTTATTTCTCTGATATTTTTTTAAAATAAAACATTTGGGTGCCGCTGAACCCTGTCCCCCACCCACTACATTGTGAATTCAGAGTTTTGATGGGAACAAGCAGTCCTTATTTATCGGTTGATTTCCAATCCTCCGAGACCTTACATAACTTTCCTCTGTGGCAAAAAGTAAAAGCTAGTCCCTCTTCTTTTGAAATTCTTCGTTTTTATTAAACAAAAACGCCTTCATTATATACTTCCTGTTTTCTACTTTCCAGAAATAATGAGTTGACATGGCCCCCTCTCTACTCGCGGTTTAAAGCGCTTTTAAAATAAATAATCAATTACTGCTGTAATAAGTGTCCTAATCCTAACTCTATCCGTTAGTTGTAAGTGTAAGCATTCAGTGCAAGGTTCGTGGAGTCACACATAAGGGGGACCGAATGATCAAGTCAGATGGCTACTTTCGAAGCGTCGACTAGTAGTACGCCGGTGTATACACAAAACGTGTCAAATTTAACGTGTTTAGGTAAAATCCCGCACGGCCAGCCTAAGTTATGCTGCTGTTGAGTGGCTCAGGTCAGCCAGGAATGACATCGTGCATAATTGACTATAAGCCGAAGCCATGTATTGTGATGCTACGTGATATTTCGCCTCGCCAACAATACTGCTACAAGGACGAATGCAGATTTAATTACTGTAACGATTGTCTTCCCCGGGACAGTAATTGGCTGGTCAATTCCTCAAATTGAAGCATATTAAAAGGTCACTGCAGAGCACCTCCACAAAATGCTGGAATATAGAAATCCAGAGGATTCAAACTTGCAAAATTAGACAACTTCTGCAACACTTAAAGCGCAGGAACGAGACAAAAGTATTAAGGGGATGAGTCCTCTACGTTTTAGCGACTTTCTGAAATGTATTTGAAGCCAAATGCTTGGGTCGTGTTAACGACAAAGCCAGTTACTGGCATCATTTCCTAAAAAGCAGAAATACCCTTTCTCCGTTACCTTTGATATGCTGGTGGAAATACCATCTTGACTTGGATTTTTAAATTATTGATGCTTTCAGGTAGTAAATGATAGTACCCGGAGCCAACGAACGTACTTCAAAAACGATAAGCGGTTGTGTATGCAGATTCTGTAGTACGCCAGTGAAAGTCTTACGTGTTTTAGAAATAGCGTATTAGACATCATAGCGTGTTATCAGATATAACTAAGTTGGGTACACGTGATAATCTGAGAATGAAATGATGAGCTTTCTCATAACACTCTGCCATCCAAGAAGAGGGTTTGGCAACAACCAGCGCAGAACTTGTTTATGCAGCGCACTGATTCCATCCTGCATTCCGACAGGCTTAAGGAAGAAAACCAGATACGGAGGGTAGGAAGATCCACGCAACTTGCGACAACAGGAAAGTGGGGGAAAACGTTTGGTTACTTATTAGAGATCTCTTCTTACGAAAACAAACGGAAAGTAAGAGATGGCTTCAAGACTTCAAAAAAATGTGAACTGCAAAATAAATCATAATTAAACCAAAAAGAGACGCACTCTAGTTGTGAGACCTGGGACGCGCAAGTGTGGCTTACGATTAGCCTGGTCCGAAAGCAAGGATAAGGCAGTAAGTTATTGGAAAAATCTTATCAGTCTCGAGAGCAAGTGTGAACACATCTGCTAAGATCTAAGTTTTCTTGTGGATCCAAGTCTCACAAAGAAGGCAGGGGACATATGTAAATCACGTTCGTTTGATCCCTACTTAGGAGACTCACTGATCTATAGGTATTTTGCCTCATTTCACATTTGAGTAAAAGATCAACTCATATATTGATGGAGGCCAAAACCAGCCTACATCAGAGGATTAAAGTCACAAGCAATTGCTTAGTTCTTAAAACCTTAATTGTACGCAGTGAGAAATGCCTCGAAAATACATATTAGTCCTCATAGATGAAGGTGTGTTCGTAGGCATATCCAAACATCAATGTGCCGTATAGGCGCATGCTTAAAACATACGCAGCATTTTACTTAAGGTTATTTTAGTTTATTTTATTCTCTGCAGAGTCAAGCTTCACAGCCGTTTTTCATCTTTTAAACTATGATTGTCAACTGTTGACAACCTTGATGCATTCCTCTGTTTTAGCAACCCTAAGGATGGTCTCTGCGGTCTCTGTCAATAATCGTAGCGGGTTCTGCTCTTTTCGCTTCCCTTGTAGGCTAAATATGTAGGCACCAAGGTCGCATCTCGGTGATGATCCCTTGACGTCAACTATCTCCTCTTGGTTTCGACCCCTTTTGTCACGATGAGTGCCTCCTCTCTCACCCCTAAATGGTTTTAAACCGTAGCTCTGGCTGCTATATGATCTTCCTCACGACAGGGAGCGTTCCAAACCGTCACTCGTTGTCAGCAACATCAAAGTTCTATCAACATCAGAGTTCTACATCGTACAAATCCCATAATCTCTAGCTATTTATTTTTTTAGAGAAGCAGTTTTTTCTCGTAGTTTTGCTTTTTAAAATGGAGGCTCACCCTACTCCGCCCCGATTTTACCTCAGGAGGTTTTTCACTGCTTCTTTCCTAGATCACCGTATATTCCAAAGATTGTTGAATTTTGTTTTAAAAATGGGGAATCGTTCTTAATCGGATATGCCTACTATACTTCTCCTTTCTACTGTTCATATGGCTGTTCAAATAGTGCAGCAATTATGAAATTTGCATTTATTTATACCCCGATACCAAGTTTGTAATGACGGGGACCTCTGTGACGTGAATATACAATTTATTTAGTAATAATTTGCACCAAGTATTTCCACTCTCATCACATGCATGCTATTAATATAGGCTTACAGTTATTGCCCTGCGCTTCTCCGAAGCATGAAATAAGCTGCTCGGAAAAGATGAGGAAAATAAAAGGTTGATATAATCTGTGTTAAGATATATGTGCAGTTTTCGCATGGATTCAGAGAAACTAATAAATGACCTAATTTCAATTGCAAGTTATTCCAATGAACGCTTTACACAGAAGCAAAGAGAGCGTTTAGTTGTGGAGGATTAATGGGGAGATATAATAAGCGCTGAATTTCTTTGTTTATAAGGTAGAATATCCGGGGTGATGACAGAATGTTTGGGGAGATTTGAGCTATCGTTTAGTCGCAACACGTCTCCCGTTAGGGCACTAGTTATTAATGTTTTGAAATTGATTGTGAACTGGCAAATAGGCAGTTAATTTATTTCTCTGATATTTTTTTAAAATAAAACATTTGGGTGCCGCTGAACCCTGTCCGCCACCCATTACATTGTGAATTCAGAGTTTTGAGGGGAACAAGCAGTCCTTATTTATCGGTTGATTTCCAATCCTCCGAGGACTTATATAACTTTCCTCTGTGGCAAAAAGTAAAAGCTAGTCCCTCTTCTTTTGAAATTCTTCGTTTTTATTAAACAAAACGCCTTCATTATATACTTCTGTTTTTCTACTTTCCAGAAATTATGAGTTGACATGGCCCCTCTTTCTACTCGCGGTTTAAAGCGCTTTTAAAATAAATAATCAATTACTGCTGTAATAAGTGTCCTAATCCTAACTCTATCCGTTGAGTTGTAAGTGTAAGCATTCAGTGGAAGGTTCGTGCAGTCACACATTAGGGGGACCGCATGATCAAGTCAGATGGCTACTTTCGATACGTCGACTAGTAGTAAGTCGAAGTAAACATAATACTTGTCAAATTTAACGTGTTTAGGTAAAATCCCGCACGGCCGGCCTTAGTCTTGCTGCTGTTGAGTGGCTCAGGTCAGCCAGGAATGACATCGTGCATAATTGACTATAAGCCGAAGCCATGTATTGTGATGCTACGTGATATTTCGCCTCGCCAACAATACTGCTACAAGGACGAATGCAGATTTAATTACTGTAACGATTGTCTTCCCCGGGACAGTAATTGGCTGTTCAATTCCTCAAATTGAAGCATATTAAAAGGTCACTGCAGAGCACCTCCACAAAATGCTGGAGTAAAGAAATCCAGAGGATTCAAGCTTGCAAAATTAGACAACTTCTGCAACACTTAAAGCGCAGGTACGAGACAAAAGTATTTAGGGGATGAGTCATCTACGTTTTAGCGACTTTCTGAAATGTATTTGAAGCCAAATGGTTGGGTCGTGTTAACGACAAAGCCGGCTACTGGCATCATTTCCTAAAAAACAGAAATACCCTTATTCCGTAACCTTTGATTCGCTGGCGGGAATACCATCTTGACTTGGATTTTTAAATTATTGATGCTTTCAGGTAGTAAATGATAGTACCCGGAGCCAACGAACGTACTTCAAAAACGATAAGCGGTTGTGTATGCAGATTCTGTAGTACGCCAGTGAAAGTCTTACGTGTTTTAGAAATAGCGTATTAGACATCATAGCGTGTTATCAGATATAACTAAGTTGGGTACACGTGATAATCCGAGGATGAAATGATGAGCTTTCTCATAACACTCTGCCATCCAAGAAGAGGGTTTGGCAACAACCAGCGCAGAACTTGTTTATGCAGCGCACTGATTCCATCCTGCATTCTGACAGGATTAAGGAAGAAAACTAGATACGGAGGGCAGGAAGACCCACGCAACTTGCGACAACAGGAAAGTGGGGGAAAACTTTTGGTTACTTATTAGAGATCTCTTCTTACGAAAACAAACGGAAAGTAAGAGATGGCTTCAATACTTCAAACAAATGTGAACTGCAAAATAAATCATAATTTAACCAGAAAGGGACGCACTCTAGTTGTGAGACCTGGGACGCGCAAGTGTGGCTTACGATTAGCCTGGTCCGAAAGCAAGGATAAGGCAGTAAGTTATTGGAAAAATCTTATCAGTCTCGAGAGCAAGTGTGAACACAACTGCTAAGATCTAAGTTTTCTTGTGGATCCAAGTCTCACAAAGAAGGCAGGGAACATCGGCGAATCGCGTTCGTTTGATCCCTACTTAGGTGACTCACTGTGGCAAATAGTAAAAGCTAGTCCCTCTTCTTTTGAAATTCTTCGTTTTTATTAAACAAAACGCCTTCATTATATCCTTCTGTTTTTCTACTTTCCAGAAATTATGAGATGACATGGCCCCTCTCTCTACTCGCGGTTTCAAGCTCTTTTAAAATAAATAATCAATTACTGCTGTAATAAGTGTCGTATTTATAACTATATCCGTTGAGTTGTAAGTGTAAGCATTCAGTGCAAGGTTCGTGGAGTCACACATTAGGGGGACCGAATGATCAATTTAGATGGCTACTTTCGAAGCGTCGACTAATAGTACGCCGGAGTATACACAAAACTTGTCAAATTTAACGTGTTTAGGTAAAATCCCTCATGGCCGGCCTAAGTCTTGCTGCTGTTGAGTGGTAATTAAAGAGTGGCTCAGATCAGCCAGGAAGGCCTTCGTGCATAATTGACTATGTGACGTAAAGTCACCGAAATGCGCAAGTCGCACAGTAGTCGGGGCAACAAACTACTACGCAACACTCCTAACCCGGCAAAGAATTTTAACCCTAGCGAAAAAAGTTGGTGATGTCAGGATTAAGCCGGTGCACTCCTTTTCTTCATTAAGGCCCATCCATAAAACCCCTATTACCACCCGTGCATCATTGCTTGCTGGCCTATCCTTTATTCCCCCATTTTTGGGTGGCATATTGTGTTCTTGCAAAACTTTTTATGTTACCTGTATGATATCTCTGTAAAAGCATAGGGAAATGTACAGTTCGGTCCCAGGCCGACGCAAATTCGGGAGAATTTAGGTCCATACCTTTTTGTAGGAATAAAAATGCT
This sequence comes from Schistocephalus solidus, assembly GCA_017591395.1. Lineage (NCBI taxonomy): Eukaryota > Metazoa > Platyhelminthes > Cestoda > Diphyllobothriidea > Diphyllobothriidae > Schistocephalus > Schistocephalus solidus. The sequence continues at coordinate 27,344 of WEDG01013591.1, forward strand.
CCGGAGGCAGCATGTGGAAAGTTTGGCTGTTGTCAAAAATATATATTAGATGCATAGGCTAAATTAGAATCCTACCTCCTTTGACCGTTTAAGAGGGCATTATCTTGCACTATTATAGTGTTCATTCACCGTCGTTGAATGCCGTTATAACAGAACGGAACCTTTAGGACGTCAATGAACACCGTGCTTTTTATGGTCTTCTGTCAACCGCCAGATCATCGCTCGCCGAATTGGATGGCAATCGAAACCATCAGGTTCCGGCAGTTCTTGAAGTTGACGTCCAAGTTATTGGCTCTTGAGGTAAGTTCTTTTCCACAGATAAATTACTCGAAAAGGTAACTGCATTTCCTAAATGCACGTCCGGGATTAATATATTTCTTGCGCAAATGTAAAACGTTCTTTGAAGTTCTTCCCACATGTGACTAACTGCGCCGAGCACAAGGCTTACCTAAAAAAAAGACTTCATCAAAAACGTAACTGCATTTCCTTAATGCAAGTCTGTGATTAATATATTTCATGCGCAAATGTAAAACGTTGTTTAATTAGTTTTTTCTTCTGGATAATTGCTTTATTATTGCAGTTGGCTGATGAAAACCGAATTCTTTTCGTCATTTGTCTAATTATGCGTCGAGATTAAAGTTGATGAATTTTCCATCTGAGTAGTCTTAAGGGGCAAATAATGGTAATTTTGTAGTGAGCGACGAATAAAAATCCTCGTCCTGTCTGCTTGTAGACCGTTTTGGTGCACCTTGCTTAATTCTAGGCACTGTTCTATGAATAATTCTCAAAAATGAAAAAGGGTAATATTGAAAATACAAGCCAAAAACACACGCATCAGCCAATCGGCTACGTCCCAGTTGTCACTGTGGTAGAACAAAATACAGTCAAAAATGTTTATTTCTACGTTTTTGTGTAAAAAACATCGGATATTTGTAAAAGATAATTTTTGAAAGTATGTTTGTTCTTTAATTGTGGGAAATAATGCGATTTGTCACAGCTGCATTAAGCCGCTTTTTATTGACTTAAGATTATATTTTTCGTTTCGAAAAGGTATTTATTTGAAATCTTTCTTGTTTTTTATAACCATCTTTAATATTGCAAAGCACAGAAACCATAGGTCTTGTTCTATGATATTTAATAGCATAGAAAATTTATTTAATATTCCAAAAATTCTGTTCTCGTCTGATCCGGCTCATGTTCCTTCAATATACACACAGCATACCATGTTCTTTAGCATAAGGCATTCCTGGGTGTAAAATCTAGTCAATCAATCAAAAATAACAAAACCATCTGGTAGGCTTAACTGCTTATTCAAATTCCACCCATGAATACGCCTGAGCTATGTCATCTTTATGTGTGCATCTTCTTACACGGATTGTATGCAGTAAGTAGTTTAGCAATCCTAAAATTGGATGCAAAAAGCAGATGGGATTCAAAAATTACTGAGAATTTAAAAAAATGTAAGCTGGAAAACTTCCCTTTCTAAAAATAAACAATTTTACGAACACGTAACTTGATATTAAATAATAACAAGTCTTTATATTTTTATGCGTCTAATTTATGAAAAATATTTGAAATTATAATAGACAGTGAAAAATAAATGGAGAAAAATCGCATTGTTTAAGTATTCATTTTATAAAAACAACCATACCCAGCCATGAAAACCTCGTTAAAAACCCAGCATCCTTCCATGACGGCAAAAATCTGAGGTGATATTGCACGAGAATGTATCTAACAACCCCACCTAAGCACTCCTTTTTAATCAAACGCACATTTGTTTTTAATTTTTAATAACATGTGGTCCGTTTGTCCACTTACGGTGTGCTGACAAAATGTTCCTCTTGATTCCAATGCGTTCATGGGAATGCAAGTATTTCCATTTTTCTTTTCTGTAACTGGCTCTGGTTAACTCAGCTCCTAATCGGTAATTAGTAGGAAAAAAACCTTAGTTTAATAACTTCAATGTCGGTGTTTAAAGAGAGACTTGCTCGCTGGGCCTGCCGAGGTGATATTTTGCTAAAGCCCGCCTTTACCATTTTGCAACCCCCAAATAATTAGGCGCTACTCGACAACCAAAGAACGTTGGGAAGATGGCAACTCAATTGTAATCGCATTTAAATAATCTCTTCCACAATGAAGCTAAGCCCAAGGAAATTTGAGGTGTAACAATTCCTGAAGTCATATGTTTTTGTTTATTTGCTGCCCGCAAAGCGTCTTACTTTCTACCTTAAGTCGTCATTGATGAAGGGTGACATAAGGTGGTGCAACCGTGTCATCTTCATTGGTTCACCTTCTATCCTCTCACTGGATCTTAATGCATATATATTAAAAATCTCAAATGGGGATTTTATTAACCGATCTTATAGAAGATTCACTAGTTATACTTTGCTGCAAAAATGGAAAGTATATTAAGGATCATTTCAACCTTCATCCTCGCAGGTATTTACTTACTACCCCCGAGTTTTCGTGATAAATAAATAAATTACTACGTAGCCACAATGTCATATATTTTTCTTTTTTTCTTATAAGCTTAATTAACATAATACTTATACATATTCCAAAACTCCATCCTCATCGTTTATTTAATTTTAGCTCTCTTGGGACCAGGTGAGCCGTCTTTGAAGTGTTATATCTGCGTAATGTAAAGCTTGATATGGAATTTCCATATCAACTGCAAATAAACGTTTGCCTGGTCAAATTTCATAAGAATAAAAAATTAATATTATTTTGCTTAACGTGCACCTAAGTAACACTATGAACGAAATCTACATAAAATAATTAAACATGTTGCGATGAATTCATTAAAAGTGCATTTTCCCCTTAAGTTCTGATATAAGAAATACGTTAACTTTCCTTTTTCAATATACACTACCGTCATAAAAGCGAATCAATAATTGCATGATTTTAAGACTACTTCCATAACGTAGAATCTATCACCTTGTGATTTTGTAAGTATTTGCAGCCACAAATAATACTTGTTTTAATAATATAAATTACATGTCTAATGATAAGAGTCTGCATTTCTTTCTTCTCAAAATAAAGAGAAACCACAAAAAGCATAAACGTGGAGAGGATAAAATTAATCTTCAAGTCTCCCTAATACATTGACTTATACTAAGTGTGGTTATTCTGGTATAAGCTAAGCCCAGGTTGGTTCACAGGTATATATATATTAGATTTCGGTAAATGAAATATGAAAGGAAAACAAAGAACTCTCATCATCGTCTCCACAAAATTAATCGAAATCCTTGGAGGTCATATGCTTAGGAGAATCCTCGAATTAAACTATTTAATGAATATGAAGTTGTAAATAAGCAGTTCCTTTAAAAAACCAGAAATTCCAAAAATATTTATGCGAAGTCGAGGAAGATCACATACAAAATATCAAACAGAGTCAAGGAATAAGGATCCATTTTCCCGAAACGAATTGATTAATACACTCGAAGCGATGAACGTCATTTAGAAACAATTAACTTATTAATTATTTCCAAGGTTTATTTATCATGTCATGCAATTTCGTTGACAAATATAACACCCATAAGTTAGGTAAATAAAAGAAAATATTTGAATTAAGGAGGAGGCTCTACACTCCCTCGATACGCAATATTGCGTAAAAAAAAACATTCAGAGTTATCTGATATTGTTATGTTTAACGCACTCACTCTAGTTGACCTCTAACGTTTTAATTTCTATTTTATCAGTGGCAGACGCGGCAGCCCCCGGTAAGTTGATAAAACAGATAAATTGAGTTAATTTGCTCACCTCAACATCACAACGATCAGTTTCCTGGTAGGTAAGAAGAAGGTGTGGGAGTTGAAGTAGCTTTCAATTTTATATTATTTAGTGTCTTGCCAATCTTGAACTGATTGGTAAAATTTCTCATCCAAAACATGCCCCGAGTTCGAGTACATTTTAAAAACTCAAGAAAGAGATCGGCGTTGCAGGTATTACACGACCGTTTTCCATTTGATTAAGGCATCCCTGCGTGATATCTGCATCTTCGTAGGCCTGAATTAGCGTTCCCAGAAAGCTATCTATATCTTACCCGCTTAGGTCGTCTGGAAACTGATGTTCTTTACAGCTGCGTTACGAGATGTGCTGATCAGTGTTCAGAACTCAAACTGCCTGCATACAGACCAATTCCTTGTTGACACCTACACATTTTTATAGCAATGACGTATGGTCTTTTTGCTTATTTAGCCGCCACGTTCAGCAAGGATTCATCAGATTTAGTCGGTAAACTTTTAAGCACCCGAAATCTGTAGCGATTATTTGTGGCTTCTTTACCATGATTAGTCAGTGGCAGCTCCACTCTCTGCGTTGGCTGTACGCATTCAGATCCGCATGAACAACTGACATGATCACTTGCTTTTGGATTGGATCACCCATACGCGACACACATCTGACTAAATATTTCCTTACTCAGGTGAATTGTTGTGACTCTATGAGTGCAGTGATGTGATGCTTAACTGACAAGAGTTCGGATCTCAGTATAGCGCCCATAAAGTTCACGCTTAGTGCCCGTGTCACTAGCACTAAAAATGTCGATTAGTTGGGAAATAAAATGTGGCATACAGACGTTGTCAAAGATTACTCAAAAGTTTGTGAAGTTACTGGGAGGAAGTTAAAGTTCTCATCTTGCCAGCTGTTAAGGAAGGAACAAAAGGACACCAGAGAATATCAGCTATACACGCAGCTTCTGTCTCTACATGCCAAAACCGTAGTCTATCGGTTTAGTAAAGTTCTTGAGGAATTCCGATGAAATGGTGTAATGGCGAATAGGACGGGTTCAAATCAATTGAAATATATGGCCGTCATTGGTCGCTAAGCGATATTTTTGCCCTGCTCGTAACCTTGTTAGCTGTATACTCTCCAAACCATCCTTCCTCAAAACGAACGCGACCTTCCAGGCCAGTTCGCCTTCCGTGCCTTTACGTCTTTGGGCTCGAAGAACGAAGTCCAACGAAAGTAGGGTTTGCTTCGATGAAAATCATCAGGATACCAATTATGGCACATAAAGTATATAGCCTGAAGATTTGAAACCCTAAACGAAAAGGTAACGGCAGACCGGATTTCAATTATAATTATCTCATAGGCGCCTTCAGAGTTATCTGCTTTTGCTATTTTTAACGCACTCACTCTAGTTGACCTCTAACGTTTTAATTTCTATTTTTATCAGTGGCAGACGCGGCAGCCCCCGGTAAGTTGATAAAACAGATAAATTGAGTTAATTTGCTCACCTCAACATCACAACGATCAGTTTCCTGGTAGGTAAGAAGAAGGTGTGGGAGTTGAAGTAGCTTTCAATTTTTATATTATTTAGTGTCTTGCCAATTTTTAACTGATTGGTAAAATGTCTCATCCAACACATGCCCCGAGTTGGAGTACATTTGAAAACTCAAGAAAGAGATCGGCGTTGCAGGTATTACACGACCGCTTTTCCATTTGATTAAGACATCCCTTCGTGATATTTGCATCTTCGTAGGCCTGAATTAGCGTTCCCAGAAAGCTATCTATATCTTACCCGCTTAGGTCGTCTGGAAACTGATGTTCTTTACAGCTGCGTTACGAGATGTGCTGATCAGTGTTCAGAACTCAAACTGCCTGCATACAGACCAATTCCTTGTTGACACCTACACATTTTTTTATAGCAATGACGTATTGTCTTTTTGCTTATTTAGCCGCCACGTTCAGCAAGGATTCATCAGATTTAGTCGGTAAACTTTTTAAGCACCCGAAATCTGTAGCGATTATTTGTGGCTTCTTTACCATGATTAGTCAGTGGCAGCTCCACTCTCTGCGTTGGCTGTACGCATTCAGATCCGCATGAACAACTGACATGATCACTTGCTTTGGATTGGATCACCCATACGCGACACACATCTGACTAAATATTTCCTTACTCAGGTGAATTGTTGTGACTCTATGAGTGCAGTGATGTGATGCTTAACTGACAAGAGTTCGGATCTCAGTATAGCGCCCATAAAGTTCACGCTTAGTGCCCGTGTCACTAGCACTAAAAATTTCGATTAGTTGGGAAATAAAATGTGGCATACAGACGTTGTCAAAGATTACTCAAAAGTTTGTGAAGTTACTGGGAGGAAGTTAAAGTTCTCATCTTGCCAGCTGTTAAGGAAGGAACAAAAGGACACCAGAGAATATCAGCTATACACGCAGCTTCTGTCTCTACATGCCAAAAACCGTAGTCTATCGGTTTAGTAAAGTTCTTGAGGAATTCCGATGAAATGGTGTAATGGCGAATAGGACGGGTTCAAATCAATTGAAATATATGGCCGTCATTGGTCGCTAAGCGATATTTTTGCCCTGCTCGTAACCTTGTTAGCTGTATACTCTCCAAACCATCCTTCCTCAAAACGAACGCGACCTTCCAGGCCAGTTCGCCTTCCGTGCCTTTACGTCTTTGGGCTCGAAGAACGAAGTCCAACGAAAGTAGGGTTTGCTTCGATGAAAATCATCAGGAAACCAATTATGGCACATAAAGTATATAGCCTGAAGATTTGAAACCCTAAACGAAAAAGGTAACGGCAGACCGGATTTCAATTATAATTATCTCATAGGCGCCTTCAGAGTTATCTGCTTTTGCTATTTTTTTAACGCACTCACTCTAGTTGACCTCTAACGTTTTTAATTTCTATTTTTATCAGTGGCAGACGCGGCAGCCCCCGGTAAGTTGATAAAACAGATAAATTGAGTTAATTTGCTCACCTCAACATCACAACGATCAGTTTCCTGGTAGGTAAGAAGAATGTGTGGGAGTTGAAGAAGCTTTCCATTTTATATTATTTAGTGTCTTGCAAATCTTGAACTGATTGGTAAAAATTTCTCATCCAAAACATGCCCCGCGTTAGAGTACATTTTAAAAACTCAAGAAAGAGATCGGCGTTGCAGGTATTACACGACCGTTTTTCCATTTGATTAAGGCATCCCTTCGTGATATCTGCATCTTCGTAGGCCTGAATTAGCGTTCCCAGAAAGCTATCTATATCTTACCCGCTTAGGTCGTCTGGAAACTGATGTTCTTTACAGCTGCGTTACGAGATGTGCTGATCAGTGTTCAGAACTCAAACTGCCTGCATACAGACCAATTCCTTGTTGACACCTACACATTTTTTTATAGCAATGACGTATTGTCTTTTTGCTTATTTAGCCGCCACGTTCAGCAAGGATTCATCAGATTTAGTCGGTAAACTTTTAAGCACCCGAAATCTGTAGCGATTATTTGTGGCTTCTTTATCCATGATTAGTCAGTGGCAGCTCCACTCTCTGCGTTGGCTGTACGCATTCAGATCCGCATGAACAACTGACATGATCACTTGCTTTTGGATTGGATCACCCATACGCGACACACATCTGACTAAATATTTCCTTACTCAGGTGAATTGTTGTGACTCTATGAGTGCAGTGATGTGATGCTTAACTGACAAGAGTTCGGATCTCAGTATAGCGCCCATAAAGTTCACGCTTAGTGCCCGTGTCACTAGCACTAAAAACATGTCGATTAGTTGGGAAATAAAATGTGGCATACAGACGTTGTCAAAGATTACTCAAAGTTTGTGAAGTTACTGGGAGGAAGTTAAAGTTCTCATCTTGCCAGCTGTTAAGGAAGGAACAAAGGACACCAGAGAATATCAGCTATACACGCAGCTTCTGTCTCTACATGCCAAAACCGTAGTCTATCGGTTTAGTAAAGTTCTTGAGGAATTCCGATGAAATGGTGTAATGGCGAATAGGACGGGTTCAAATCAATTGAAATATATGGCCGTCATTGGTCGCTAAGCGATATTTTGCCCTTGCTGTAACCTTGTTAGCTGTATACTCTCCAAACCATACTTCCTCAAAACGAACGCGACCTTCCAGGCCAGTTCGCCTTCCGTGCCTTTACGTCTTTGGGCTCGAAGAACGAAGTCCAACGAAAGTAGGGTTTGCTTCGATGAAAATCATCAGGATACCAATTATGGCACATAAAAGTATATAGCCTGAAGATTTGAAACCCTAAACGAAAAAGGTAACGGCAGACCGGATTTCAATTAGAATTATCTCATAGGCGCCTTCAGAGTTATCTGCTTTTGCTATTTTTAACGCACTCACTCTAGTTGACCTCTAACGTTTTTTTAAATATTTTATCAGTGGCAGACGCGGCAGCCCCCGGTAAGTTGATAAAACAGATAAATTGAGTTAATTTGCTCACCTCAACATCACAACGATCAGTTTCCTGGTAGGTAAGAAGAAGGTGTGGGAGTTGAAGTAGCTTTCAATTTTATATTATTTAGTGTCTTGCCAATCTTGAACTGATTGGTAAAATTTCTCATCCAAAAACATGCCCCGAGTTCGAGTACATTTTAAAAACTCAAGAAAGAGATCGGCGTTGCAGGTATTACACGACCGTTTTCCATTTGATTAAGGCATCCCTTCGTAATATCTGCATCTTCGTAGGCCTGAATTAGCGTTCCCAGAAAGCTATCTATATCTTACCCGCTTAGGTCGTCTGGAAACTGATGTTCTTTACAGCTGCGTTACGAGATGTGCTGATCAGTGTTCAGAACTCAAACTGCCTGCATACAGACCAATTCCTTGTTGACACCTACACATTTTTTTATAGCAATGACGTATTGTCTTTTTGCTTATTTAGCCGCCACGTTCAGCAAGGATTCATCAGATTTAGTCGGTAAACTTTTAAGCACCCGAAATCTGTAGCGATTATTTGTGGCTTCTTTACCATGATTAGTCAGTGGCAGCTACACTCTCTGCGTTGGCTGTACGCATTTAGATCCGCATGAACAACTGACATGATCACTTGCTTTGGATTGGATCACCCATACGCGACACACATCTGACTAAATATTTCCTTACTCAGGTGAATTGTTGTGACTCTATGAGTGCAGTGATGTGATGCTTAACTGACAAGAGTTCGGATCTCAGTATAGCGCCCATAAAGTTCACGCTTAGTGCCCGTGTCACTAGCACTAAAAAAATGTCGATTAGTTGGGAAATAAAATGTGGCATACAGACGTTGTCAAAGATTACTCCAAAGTTTGTGAAGTTACTGGGAGGAAGTTAAAGTTCTCATCTTGCCAGCTGTTAAGGAAGGAACAAAGGACACCAGAGAATATCAGCTATACACGCAGCTTCTGTCTCTACATGCCAAAACCGTAGTCTATCGGTTTAGTAAAGTTCTTGAGGAATTCCGATGAAATGGTGTAATGGCGAATAGGACGGGTTCAAATCAATTGAAATATATGGCCGTCATTGGTCGCTAAGCGATATTTGCCCTGCTCGTAACCTTGTTAGCTGTATACTCTCCAAACCATCCTTCCTCAAAACGAACGCGACCTTCCAGGCCTGTTCACCTTCCCTGCTTTTTGTCTTTGGGCTCGAAGAACGAAGTCCAACGAAAGTAGGGTTTGCTTCGATGAAAATCATCAGGATACCAATTATGGCACATAAAGTATATAGCCTGAAGATTTGAAACCCTAAACGAAAAAGGTAACGGCAGACCGGATTTCAATTATAATTATCTCATAGGCGCCTTCAGAGTTATCTGCTTTTGCTATTTTAACGCACTCACTCTAGTTGACCTCTAACGTTTTTAATTTCTATTTTTATCAGTGGCAGACGCGGCAGCCCCCGGTAAGTTGATAAAACAGATAAATTGAGTTAATTTGCTCACCCTCAACATCACAACGATCAGTTTCCTGGTAGGTAAGAAGAAGGTGTGGGAGTTGAAGTAGCTTTCAATTTTATATTATTTAGTGTCTTGCCAATCTTGAACTGATTGGTAAAATTTCTCATCCAAAAACATGCCCCGAGTTCGAGTACATTTTAAAAAACTCAAGAAAGAGATCGGCGTTGCAGGTATTACACGACCGTTTTCCATTTGATTAAGGCATCCCTTCGTGATATCTGCATCTTCGTAGGCCTGAATTAGCGTTCCCAGAAAGCTATCTATATCTTACCCGCTTAGGTCGTCTGGAAACTGATGTTCTTTACAGCTGCGTTACGAGATGTGCTGATCAGTGTTCAGAACTCAAACTGCCTGCATACAGACCAATTCCTTGTTGACACCTACACATTTTTTTATAGCAATGACGTATTGTCTTTTGCTTATTTAGCCGCCACGTTCAGCAAGGATTCATCAGATTTAGTCGGTAAACTTTTAAGCACCCGAAATCTGTAGCGATTATTTGTGGCTTCTTTACCATGATTAGTCAGTGGCAGCTCCACTCTCTGCGTTGGCTGTACGCATTCAGATCCGCATGAACAACTGACATGATCACTTGCTTTGGATTGGATCACCCATACGCGACACACATCTGACTAAATATTTCCTTACTCAGGTGAATTGTTGTGACTCTATGAGTGCAGTGATGTGATGCTTAACTGACAAGAGTTCGGATCTCAGTATAGCGCCCATAAAGTTCACGCTTAGTGCCCGTGTCACTAGCACTAAAAATGTCGATTAGTTGGGAAATAAAATGTGGCATACAGACGTTGTCAAAGATTACTCAAAGTTTGTGAAGTTACTGGGAGGAAGTTAAAGTTCTCATCTTGCCAGCTGTTAAGGAAGGAACAAAGGACACCAGAGAATATCAGCTATACACGCAGCTTCTGTCTCTACATGCCAAAACCGTAGTCTATCGGTTTAGTAAAGTTCTTGAGGAATTCCGATGAAATGGTGTAATGGCGAATAGGACGGGTTCAAATCAATTGAAATATATGGCCGTCATTGGTCGCTAAGCGATATTTTTGCCCTGCTCGTAACCTTGTTAGCTGTATACTCTCCAAACCATCCTTCCTCGAAACGAACGCGACCTTTCAGGCCTGTTCACCTTCCCTGCTTTTTGTCTTTGGGCTCGAAGAACGAAGTCCAACGAAAGTAGGGTTTGCTTCGATGAAAATCATCAGGATACCAATTATGGCACATAAAGTATATAGCCTGAAGATTTGAAACCCTAAACGAAAAGGTAACGGCAGACCGGATTTCAATTATAATTATCTCATAGGCGCCTTCAGAGTTATCTGCTTTTGCTATTTTTTTAACGCACTCACTCTAGTTGACCTCTAACGTTTTTAATTTCTATTTTTATCAGTGGCAGACGCGGCAGCCCCCGGTAAGTTGATAAAACAGATAAATTGAGTTAATTTGCTCACCTCAACATCACAACGATCAGTTTCCTGGTAGGTAAGAAGAAGGTGTGGGAGTTGAAGTAGCTTTCAATTTTTATATTATTTAGTGTCTTGCCAATCTTGAACTGATTGGTAAAATTTCTCATCCAAAAACATGCCCCGAGTTCGAGTACATTTTAAAAAAACTCAAGAAAGAGATCGGCGTTGCAGGTATTACACGACCGTTTTTCCATTTGATTAAGGCATCCCTTCGTGATATCTGCATCTTCGTAGGCCTGAATTAGCGTTCCCAGAAAGCTATCTATATCTTACCCGCTTAGGTCGTCTGGAAACTGATGTTCTTTACAGCTGCGTTACGAGATGTGCTGATCAGTGTTCAGAACTCAAACTGCCTGCATACAGACCAATTCCTTGTTGACACCTACACATTTTTTTATAGCAATGACGTATTGTCTTTTTGCTTATTTAGCCGCCACGTTCAGCAAGGATTCATCAGATTTAGTCGGTAAACTTTTAAGCACCCGAAATCTGTAGCGATTATTTGTGGCTTCTTTACCATGATTAGTCAGTGGCAGCTCCACTCTCTGCGTTGGCTGTACGCATTCAGATCCGCATGAACAACTGACATGATCACTTGCTTTGGATTGGATCACCCATACGCGACACACATCTGACTAAATATTTCCTTACTCAGGTGAATTGTTGTGACTCTATGAGTGCAGTGATGTGATGCTTAACTGACAAGAGTTCGGATCTCAGTATAGCGCCCATAAAGTTCACGCTTAGTGCCCGTGTCACTAGCACTAAAAATGTCGATTAGTTGGGAAATAAAATGTGGCATACAGACGTTGTCAAAGATTACTCAAAGTTTGTGAAGTTACTGGGAGGAAGTTAAAGTTCTCATCTTGCCAGCTGTTAAGGAAGGAACAAAGGACACCAGAGAATATCAGCTATACACGCAGCTTCTGTCTCTACATGCCAAAACCGTAGTCTATCGGTTTAGTAAAGTTCTTGAGGAATTCCGATGAAATGGTGTAATGGCGAATAGGACGGGTTCAAATCAATTGAAATATATGGCCGTCATTGGTCGCTAAGCGATATTTTGCCCTGCTCGTAACCTTGTTAGCTGTATACTCTCCAAACCATCCTTCCTCAAAACGAACGCGACCTTCCAGGCCAGTTCGCCTTCCGTGCCTTTTACGTCTTTGGGCTCGAAGAACGAAGTCCAACGAAAGTAGGGTTTGCTTCGATGAAAATCATCAGGATACCAATTATGGCACATAAAAGTATATAGCCTGAAGATTTGAAACCCTAAACGAAAAGGTAACGGCAGACCGGATTTCAATTATAATTATCTCATAGGCGCCTTCAGAGTTATCTGCTTTTGCTATTTTTTTAACGCACTCACTCTAGTTGACCTCTAACGTTTTTAATTTCTATTTTATCAGTGGCAGACGCGGCAGCCCCCGGTAAGTTGATAAAACAGATAAATTGAGTTAATTTGCTCACCTCAACATCACAACGATCAGTTTCCTGGTAGGTAAGAAGAAGGTGTGGGAGTTGAAGTAGCTTTCAATTTTTATATTATTTAGTGTCTTGCCAATCTTGAACTGATTGGTAAAAATTTCTCATCCAAAAACATGCCCCGAGTTCGAGTACATTTTTAAAAACTCAAGAAAGAGATCGGCGTTGCAGGTATTACACGACCGTTTTTCCATTTGATTAAGGCATCCCTTCGTGATATCTGCATCTTCGTAGGCCTGAATTAGCGTTCCCAGAAAGCTATCTATATCTTACCCGCTTAGGTCGTCTGGAAACTGATGTTCTTTACAGCTGCGTTACGAGATGTGCTGATCAGTGTTCAGAACTCAAACTGCCTGCATACAGACCAATTCCTTGTTGACACCTACACATTTTTTTATAGCAATGACGTATTGTCTTTTGCTTATTTAGCCGCCACGTTCAGCAAGGATTCATCAGATTTAGTCGGTAAACTTTTTAAGCACCCGAAATCTGTAGCGATTATTTGTGGCTTCTTTACCATGATTAGTCAGTGGCAGCTCCACTCTCTGCGTTGGCTGTACGCATTCAGATCCGCATGAACAACTGACATGATCACTTGCTTTGGATTGGATCACCCATACGCGACACACATCTGACTAAATATTTCCCTTACTCAGGTGAATTGTTGTGACTCTATGAGTGCAGTGATGTGATGCTTAACTGACAAGAGTTCGGATCTCAGTATAGCGCCCATAAAGTTCACGCTTAGTGCCCGTGTCACTAGCACTAAAAAAATGTCGATTAGTTGGGAAATAAAATGTGGCATACAGACGTTGTCAAAGATTACTCAAAAGTTTGTGAAGTTACTGGGAGGAAGTTAAAGTTCTCATCTTGCCAGCTGTTAAGGAAGGAACAAAGGACACCAGAGAATATCAGCTATACACGCAGCTTCTGTCTCTACATGCCAAAACCGTAGTCTATCGGTTTAGTAAAGTTCTTGAGGAATTCCGATGAAATGGTGTAATGGCGAATAGGACGGGTTCAAATCAATTGAAATATATGGCCGTCATTGGTCGCTAAGCGATATTTTGCCCTGCTCGTAACCTTGTTAGCTGTATACTCTCCAAACCATCCTTCCTCAAAACGAACGCGACCTTCCAGGCCAGTTCGCCTTCCGTGCCTTTACGTCTTTGGGCTCGAAGAACGAAGTCCAACGAAAGTAGGGTTTGCTTCGATGAAAATCATCAGGATACCAATTATGGCACATAAAAGTATATAGCCTGAAGATTTGAAACCCTAAACGAAAAAGGTAACGGCAGACCGGATTTCAATTATAATTATCTCATAGGCGCCTTCAGAGTTATCTGCTTTTTGCTATTTTTTTAACGCACTCACTCTAGTTGACCTCTAACGTTTTTAATTTCTATTTTTATCAGTGGCAGACGCGGCAGCCCCCGGTAAGTTGATAAAACAGATAAATTGAGTTAATTTGCTCACCTCAACATCACAACGATCAGTTTCCTGGTAGGTAAGAAGAAGGTGTGGGAGTTGAAGTAGCTTTCAATTTTATATTATTTAGTGTCTTGCCAATCTTGAACTGATTGGTAAAATTTCTCATCCAAAACATGCCCCGAGTTCGAGTACATTTTTAAAAAAACTCAAGAAAGAGATCGGCGTTGCAGGTATTACACGACCGCTTTTCCATTTGATTAAGGCATCCCTTCGTGATATCTGCATCTTCGTAGGCCTGAATTAGCGTTCCCAGAAAGCTATCTATATCTTACCCGCTTAGGTCGTCTGGAAACTGATGTTCTTTACAGCTGCGTTACGAGATGTGCTGATCAGTGTTCAGAACTCAAACTGCCTGCATACAGACCAATTCCTTGTTGACACCTACACATTTTTTTATAGCAATGACGTATTGTCTTTTGCTTATTTAGCCGCCACGTTCAGCAAGGATTCATCAGATTTAGTCGGTAAACTTTTTAAGCACCCGAAATCTGTAGCGATTATTTGTGGCTTCTTTACCATGATTAGTCAGTGGCAGCTCCACTCTCTGCGTTGGCTGTACGCATTCAGATCCGCATGAACAACTGACATGATCACTTGCTTTTGGATTGGATCACCCATACGCGACACACATCTGACTAAATATTTCCTAACTCAGGTGTATGGTTGTGACTCTTTGAGTGCAGTGATGTGATGCTTTACTGACAAGAGTTCAGATCTCAGTATAGCGCCCATAAAGTTCACGCTTAGTGCCCGTGTCAATAGCACTAAACATGTCGATTAGTTGGGAAATAAAATGTGGCATACAGACGTTGTCAAAGATTACTCAAAGTTTGTGAAGTTACTGGGAGGAAGTTAAAGTTCTCATCTTGCCAGCTGTTAAGGAAGGAACAAAGGACACCAGAGAATATCAGCTATACACGCAGCTTCTGTCTCTACATGCCAAAACCGTAGTCTATCGGTTTAGTAGAGCCTTGAGGAATTCCGATGAAATGGTGTAATGGCGAATAGGACGGGTTCAAATCAATTGAAATATATGGCCGTCATTGGTCGCTAAGCGATATTTTTGCCCTGCTCGTAACCTTGTTAGCTGTATACTCTCCAAACCATCCTTCCTCAAAACGAACGCGACCTTCCAGGCCAGTTCGCCTTCCGTGCCTTTTACGTCTTTGGGCTCGAAGAACGAAGTCCAACGAAAGTAGGGTTTGCTTCGATGAAAATCATCAGGATACCAATTATGGCACATAA
>WEDG01013596.1:0-12645 GCA_017591395.1 Schistocephalus solidus
ATGGAAGGAAGGCTATATAGTGGAGTGGAAAGATAGGGTGTAAGGAAATGAGATTTCGAGGGTACAGCATTACTGGTAGAAAAACGCATTGAAATAGAGTAAATGATTTCGAAAAATTGTAAACATAATTAGAAGACTTAATTGTTTGGGGATTTTGACACTTTTTGGTTGGGAAAATGCTAACGTGAGCGTTTGCATCTGTTGTAGATGCTGAGGTGTTAGCAAGTTTTCCATCATTAACTACTGTCATTGATTTTGACACTTGGGCGTAAATGGATATTGATAATATGGCGATATGTTTATAGTATATCGATCATTGGTGTCAACTAAATATGTACGTCAGATAGTTTTTCTTTCAAAATTTGCAATGTTGGCAGCCTGAAAAAAATCGATGTAGGCAGTTTGATCCATTCTTTTATACCCCCGTCGGAAAAAGAAGTTTGCTCACATTATCGGTTTGGCGCGGTTTGTCCTCAAAGATCTGCCATTTTTTTGCTAATTTAACAAAATTGGCCATTTGAAGAGCACAGTCAACTCGACTGACACATTTGAAGACCAAAATCGTATCGCCTTTATCGTAAGTCCACAAACAGCAGGCATTCCAATCCACTGACTAGGTTCGTCGCCCTACGTTGAAATTTCTCCAACAGAGCGTAATCATGCTTCGTCCAGGGGCGCCATGCCTGCGCGCAATATTCTAACACCTGCGGGATAAATGCTCCAAACATGTGCCCAAAATGCTCTTCGTCAAAATTAACGCAGAATCTCCTGATCTCTCCTAAGATACACATAGCTTTCTATGCTATAGTTGCACATTGCGACGATGGTATGAGAGTGGGCGTTATCTGCACAACCAAGTCCTTTAGAACATTAACCTCCTCGAGTTGGTGACTCCTGATGAAGTACTGATATTCAAATCTCATCACCCTTCTGTAACTAGACCACCGTCGGAATATTTGGCATTCGTTGAAATTAAGGTTCAGCAGCCACTCATCACACCATGTTTGCATGCGATCCAAGTTATTTTGTAAGTTCCGCGCATCATCCGGTTTTTCAATCTAATTCCATTACTTCAGATCATCAACACACGACATTATTGTATGTCAGATAATCAGGACAGACATTCAAGTATATCAGAAACAAAATGGGATCCAGAACGCTCCCCTGCAGAACTCCACTTTGAACGGTTTCCTAGTGTAACTTGGCGTTTCCAATTCAAAAACGTTGGCACTTGCCTGTGAGAAAGTCGGCCAGCCATTTGAGTAGGTTGTCAGTCATACTTATTTGACGTAACTTCGAGATTAGGCGTCTGTGTGGAACGCGGGCCAAGGCTTTGCTAAAGTAAATGTAGACCGCATCAACTGACAAACCCATTTTTAATGATTTCGTCAAGTTTTGTGAGCAGGTTTGTGATATGTACCTAGCAAGCGATTCTCTTATATATGCGTCACAAGTTCCGTTTTGATTATCTTCGCATTCATTTTGCAACAGATACTTGTGAAGCTGACTGGTTTGAAACTATTCCGTTATGTTGTTCTTTCCTTCTTTAAAGATGTGGATTATGTAAGCTAGCTTTAAAATTAAGAATGTATATTTGGTTAGCCCCGGAAAGGCACTATGAAAGCAAACACTAGTAACGAAATAAATTTATTACAATGTGTGCAGATAAAATGTAGAAACACTAAAAAATGTAGACATTACTTGTCCTGCTATGTCAACAGTCAGCGATGTTTTTGAAATCAATGGTGAACTAGAAAAAGGCAGTGAAAAAGTCCTACCTTCAAAAATAGAAGCAGAGTTCAATAGGCCTTCATTTTGAATAGAAGGTAGGAGAAAAAAACTGCCTAAGAAAAAAAATGGTCAGGTGGTAGAGTAGGGTAATACGGTAGTAGCATTTCAGAATCAGATAATGAAACGTCGAGGTGAATCGTTCTTGATCACTTAGGCGTATGAAACAAAAAATCTCACGAAAATGTGTCAATGAACTTATGTCCTCAGCATCTTAGGATCCAGAATTGAATTCTGATGATGGTTAGTATCCAAAAGAAACGGTAGCATTTTTAGACTGTGGACCACTTGGTAGGCAGAGCCCCCGCCTTCATCGAAATTTCCAAGATCCTGGAGGTGGAGAGGCCAACCGGCTGGTGAGTTCATTCAGAAATTTTTGCGAATATGCCATCCGGGCCGAGACAATTTAGTAGGCTGTAGCTGTTTCAGAGTTTTCCTTATGGCGTCAGATGGATACGACACCGTGCTTATTTTAACTGTAGGTGTGGCAATAACGTGGTATTCTTCCTCGTCAAAAGGTGGTTCCGCTGTATACACGCAATGTCTTTTTATTTCTTCCATTAGCTCGCACAGTTAAGTATCGATGGTTCGTTTCGGTAAACGCCATGGTCATGTGGAATAAACTTCCCCATAATATAAAAGTCCAGCGGAGTTATTCTTTGTTTAAGATAAATATTACAAGTTTTTTCATTCAGAACAGTTTCCAAGAATTCTGGGCACCGACACGGTAGAATCTGTTTTCCTGTTTGACGGAGTGCGCGGCATCTGAACCCGATCCCAGGTGTTACCTTGAGGGATACGGTACCGTCTCTGCCGCCTGCTCCCGTTGACTTCCTCGGCAGACAGTGATCAACCGTACACGGATGCTTTATTGCCTGGGGCAGAATCCCGGTTCCTAGCAAAGAGAGACTGCATACAGACTGCAATTGTGTTAGCCCTTCCCTGATCTGAATTGCTATCATCCTTACAGGCGGCAGTTTTTATCCCTGAATAACATAAACATAATCCTTTTCCATACATTTCTGTCACTAACTGCTCAAAGTTCAGGTAAAGAAGAATGAAGGTACTTCAAAAACAAGAAAGCAATGATCACTTCGTCCAAGGGGCGTGAGGGAACGTAATCCCAGGATGAAATTTTTCGTCCATACTAACGATTTGATCCAACCAGCTAGACTGCTGCCCATTTTGACGTTTTGGTTCAGAAACTCGTCAGTTACCAACTTAAGTAATTTCTGATTGAATTAATTTTTCTGATCGCTAGCAGTAAATCAATTCCAAATCGATCAGGAGAGTTAAAAATCTGCTAGTATTTATACGTGTTTTGCTATGGCAGATTAGCTTTACCTTCGTTATGAGTGTTTCGTCCGTGTCTGTTAGCTCTCCTGATAGTTGATATACCACGAAAATATGAAGGTCCGGTTGGTTTGAGATTTTAATTTTCAACTAAGTATTTTGTAAAAGGTGCTCCTATTTATTGAGGGCCCACCCGGAATGAAAGCAATGCCACCTCGTATTAACACAGCGATTCCTCCACCAATACGTCCGTTTCTATCCATGTGTATAAGCTAAAATCAATATATCCTGACTTCTGCCTCTTCGATTTGCTCATTTAACCATGTTTAAGTTAGAAATTTGAAGTCAGGCTGTAAATGGTACACAGTCAGTTTGCTTTTATCCATATTCTTGATTAGACGCTGTATACATCATTGTTAACTTTTTGTGTTCTCTCGAGCTCTGAAGGTTGTTTGTTGTTTCTTGCGCTTGAGGATAATTTCTTGATATTTCCCAAGATAAATCCATTCCCCTGTCTAGGTTCAAATGCATAGGAATTTAGTAGGGCTATTGACCGGCGTAGTTCCCATCATTTTCACCGAATATTCCTATAAAAACGAGTGCACTGTTTTTATTATTTTGTTGTCTAAAATTTTCAATTTTATTTTCCCCTCAAAATACTACACTTTTAGAACGATCAACCATAAAAGAATTAGGTCTAAGTTACACGAATAAGCTAGCATTATCGCCTCATGCAGATTGAATTTCTGCAAAGGCTGCACAGATATGTGGTTTTATTCCACATAATTTCTTCGTTCCGGAAATAAAGTTTAACCTATACCGCATTTTTATTCTTCCTATCCTAGAATACTGCCGTCCCCTTTTTGGGTTGATGAACGCCTCTGACCGTAGTAAGATTGAGAAAGTTCAGAGGGTTTTTACTTTGAAGACTATTTTATCTTTCTTCATCCAGTATATCATACGGATAGATACCAGTAAGCAAACATTAAATTTCTCTGGGTACGAATACTCGAAGCCGGTCTCTGCTTCCTGTTTCGCGTTAACTCTAGCCCAAATATTCCACGAAATAACGCTCTTACTCCGGTAGATCGACCATATGCCACTCGTAATTCCTCCTTGATCATTTTACCACCCCTTAGCTCCACAACTAACCAGTCTCAGTGTTTTGCCTCCAAAAAGGCTTTCATATGGAATAATCTTCCACTGGAAATTAGGTTGTCGTCTGTATTAGCTATTTTCTAAACCAAATTACGCAAAAAGTTAACTTCGGAAGATATAAAGTCTTTATTGTCTGTTTCCTTCCCAAACTCGCAACTTTTGGATTTCGAAACGGGTCCTTATGGTATTTGAGGCAGTTCCCTTGATATTGTATTGGTTTCTAAAAATGTTTCTATCCTCCTCTGCCGAGTCAATCTTCGCATTAACTTTTTCGTCCCCTCCTTATTTACTAGCATTGCGAACTCTTGACAACCTTGATACTTTCCTCCGATTTTGCAAACCCGAAGATGGCTTCCGGGATCTGTTTATGATCGTGGTGGGTTCTGATGTTTTCGCCTTGTCGTTGGTGGTCTATGCAATTAGAAAGATTGCATCTCACTGATGATATCGTTTCCTTTACTTGCCCCTCTTCGTTTCTACCATGTTGTCTACGAGGAGTTCATCCTCTCTCACCTCCACTAGTGTTTATAAATAGAAGCTCTGACTGCTATATTATCTCTCACCCGACAAGGATCGTTCCGAACCCTCATACGTTGACAGCAACATCACAATACTATCCCATTGCATTAAGCTATTAATTTTTTATGAAGCAGTTTTTCTCCTATTTTTTTTAAATTGGCGGCTCGCCGAACTCCGCTTCCGATTTAACCCTTGTAGTTTTTTTACTGCTTCTTTTCCAGTTCACCGTATATGCCAAAGATTGTTGACTATTGTTTTAAAAATGGCAAATCGTTTTGAATCGGATATGTTTACCATACTACTCATTTCTGCGGTTCATATGGATGCTTACATAGTGCAGCAATTATCGACTTTGTATTTATTTAAACCACGGTACTGAGTTTGTAATGATGGGGCCCTCTGGGCCTTAAATATACAATATATTTATTTATAGATTGGCTTAAATACTAAATAAGGCCCTCTGTATCATCTGGTTGTTGCTGGGATAGGACAGTACCTATGGCAGCGTCACTAGCATTGGTATCTAGAACACATTTCCAATGGTTCTTTCTCCGTGTCATAGAGAAACCTGCTCGGAAAGATGAGGAAAGTAAAAGGTTAATAGAATCAGAGTTAAGATAAATTTGCAGTCTTCGCTTGAATACGGTAGGACTAGTTAACGACCTAATTTCAATCGGAAAGTTATTCCAAAGGAATCTATACTTAGAAGCAAAGAATAGAGAGCTTTTATACGTGGAGGATGCAGTAGAAGGTATTATTCGCGCAGAATTTCTTAGGTTATAAGGAAGACTAACGGGGGTAACGACAGAAAGCTTGGGGAGATTTGAGCTATTATTAAGTCGAAAAAGGAGACAAAAACCTGCTTCCAGTCTCCTGACCCAAAGAAACTTTATCTTCGTCAGCTGGCATCTGGTTGAGTAGGAAATATTGGAAAAAGTCGGATACAAGAGTTTTTTGTGAAATGTGTTTGGACGTTTTCAATTTTTTAACGGCTAGATTCATTCATAAAACCTAAGAATGGACAGGAAAATTCAAGAATGGGAAGTACAAACATGCGATTAAGTGTTAATATATTTACAGGAAGGTAGAAATTATAATAAATAAAGCCGCAAATCTGAGAAGCTTTTGCCGTAATTATATTGGAATGAGGCGAAATATCTAATTTATTGGTGTAGTTTTAGCCCAAGTCCCTGATGGAGGAACATTCGTTCATAAAACGCCCTTTCTTTCCAAACTCTTCGAAAAACGAACTGCAAAACAAATTACGGATTTTTGCATAAGTAATCGAATTCTCGACTCCTCCCAACATGGCTTTTTACAGGATTGCTGTTGTGAAACCTGCCACATGTCTTTTCTAAATCAACTAACCTCTCTTCGCACTGAGCATCTATCTGTGGTAGGTATCTTAGCAAGACATTCGATAAAGTGCCTCATATATGACTTTTTGATAAAGTAGAGGCAATAAAATTTCGTAGTCCCCTTACTGACTTTATTAGATCATATCTATCTGATCGAAAACAAAAAAGTTTTAAGGGGGTCCTCATACGCAAGTGCTTCCCCGATTGTGAGTGGTGTCCTTTAAGGTACCGTAGTAGGTACTTTGTTGTTCTTACTTTACATACATGATAGTTCATCGATAGCTAAACATTCTCAATCTTATATTTATGTTGATGACCTCAAATGCGCGTATTTTTTCTCTAACTCTACGGCCAAACGATGCCTAGAACACATTTATTCGGACCTAGACGCTCTTTCGGCGTGTAGCTCCACATGGCTAATGGAGTTCTTACCTTCTAAGTGTCGCTACATGAGTTTTGGGTCTGTAAGGCTGCCGCAACCTGTTATTTTTAAAGGTTGCCTTTATGAAAACCGTGATAGCTATGAATGTCAGAGCGGGAACCAGAGTTAAAAACTGATATAGTAATCGAGGTTTTCAAAAATCGGGGAAGAAACCGTTTTCAAGAAATACGGAGAAAAATTTGCTTAATAAAGTTTGAAAATCTCTTAACAGTTAATTAAGTGAATTTGGAATGGTATCATTTCCAACCGAATGTGAATATTTTAGGTGAGCTATTTCTTTTTGATAACTTGAAGGTGAGAAATTGAGGGTTGGTATAAGTTAATTTGAATTTGAAAGCAAAGGAATTGAGGAAATGAGGCTAGTTTCAATGGTAAAGTGGTTGGCAAAAAATTAAATTTAACAACTCTGCTCTGCAAAAATCCTCTGTAATGAAATTTTTGTTGCAGTCAAGTAAAGGCGGATTAACATTCAGACGCTTAGTCGATGATCACATTTGGAAGACTTGAGCAACAGATTTGGATGAATTGGTATCACTTAGTGCCCGAGACTCCCTATGCCTATCTCGCGTGATGCTAAATTTCAATGCTAATTCAAATATTTGTGCAAACCTTCAGTAAACTGTTTAAGAGCTTTTAGGCGAATCGGTCAGTTGCTTTCGTAATTTTTTATGTCTGTTTTGGAGAAAATGTGGAACAGTAGAAGAGGCTGTATTCGAATTAAAAATATTAAGCGGGATAAAAGCCTGGATGTTTTGGCAAGGCTCTGCAAAATCTCAAAGAAAAGTTTAAATCGTTGATTGAAAATATGCTATGCCAATCTAGATTGCTAACGCAATTAGTTATTACTTCATGGTTCGTGTTGGCAAAGTCAAGGTTATTGCATTTCACCTCGGACTTTGAAGAAAGGAAGACTTGAAAACAACTGTGAATTAGTGATTGATCACGTGTGAATAGATTACGATTGAAATTCATAAAAGAGGGTGGACATCATTTGTAAATCATTAAATCTAAAATGCTGCCATTTCTAGTCACCGAACTAACCGCTTGGGACAAGTTTGAAAAGTTAATAGTAGCGAAGAATTTCTGAAGTTTCGGCGGAGAGGAATTTGCCTGCCAGTCAATGTCTGGCAGATTAAAATCGCCTGCGATT
The DNA here is from genome assembly GCA_017591395.1 of Schistocephalus solidus. Classification (NCBI taxonomy): domain Eukaryota; kingdom Metazoa; phylum Platyhelminthes; class Cestoda; order Diphyllobothriidea; family Diphyllobothriidae; genus Schistocephalus; species Schistocephalus solidus. The sequence goes on from WEDG01013596.1 coordinate 7,709, forward strand.
ATTTTGACATCGAATTGAGTCCATGCAACTTTTTCAAATAGTTCACGGAGCTTGCTTTCATTAGCAGAGTAACACGGAGGATAAGAGACACAGCCAATTACCGTTTTTTATTGTGCGAGAGGACTATTGAAACAAAGCATACATTTCCAGTAAAGGATTAAATGCTCAGCTTAAAAGGGAAACGTACAAAGGATGACTTAAAATAAAGAGGACAAGTACCGCCACGTTTTTCAGCGTGGTCTTTTCGGTAGAAATTAAAATAATCTAAAGCAAGCGTTGAGTCAGAAATAAGAGAGTGAGCCAAGGATTCATTGATGCACAGCACATCTGGATCAAGCTCAAAAGCTACTGTTCAAAGCTCAACCATTTTATTTAAAACTGATCTCACATTGAGTGAAACTAGACTGAGTGTATTCCTGATCCGCAGGTTACGCTCATCAGTATTTATTAAAAGATAGATTTTGTGGTTGAGAAGAAAACTGGAGAGAAGAAACGAAAGGTAAGAAACAAAATTACTCTGTTCTGCAATTTGTCGAAATTGTATTGTTTAAATAACTGAGATTATTGTACAACGGCATATTTGGATGAAAACTATGGAAAGGAAGGCTATATTGTGGCGTAAGAAAGCGGATGGCATAGAATTGAGATATTGAGGGAACTTAGCAAAAATTGGTGGAAAACATGCATTTGAAAAAGGAATTTATGATTTCTAAAAACTGTTAACATAATAAGAAGACTTAATTATTTGGGGAATTTGGATACTTTTTGGGTTAGGAAAAATGTGAACGTGAGCGTTTGTATCTTTTGTAGATGCTGAGGTGTTAGCAAGTTTCCCATCCGTAATGATATTATTGATTTTGATGCCTGGCTTAGCAAATTAATTAATTATTAATTTATTGCCAGTTTACCCTTCGATATATACAGTAGGGGTCGAGTTGACAGTGAAAAACTCCTTATCGTTCTTTATAGTGTTTTAGGAGAAAAAAACTGCAACGATGAACGGATTAAATTTCAGGACGAGTATTGACACGGGGTAAAGTTGACTCAAATGGCGTCGTCTACTGGGTGCCCAACAATGCGGGCACAGGATGATGACTTGCCTCTGATCAGTTTATGGTGGAAACAGATTTGCGTAGTATCTGCTTTAACCTCTCTCCCTTCGCCAAAACTGGCACAGCACAAAGCCAAATCAAAGACAACCAAAAGTATGTAGGTAAATTTGATAGGGATAAACAAGTCGTTGGCACATCGCACACCAGTTTCTTCCAAAAAATTATGCCTGGCTTTACAGAGGTTGGCTTGGTTCGCAAACGATTCAGGGTGCATATTGATCACATCTATAGACATCCATTGCACTTAAAATTTCAATCCTGCATTAACTCCAGAATATGCCCATGAGGACTGTTTTACTTGTCAGGAGACAACCTTCGTCTCGACATTTATGCAAAAAAATGTACACTGTAATTTAATTCTGGTTCATTCTATAGAAATAAACTTTTAAAGACGTTTTTAATGTTTTTATTTTCTGGGCACAGGAGATGAAAAATCATCCCGTGGTGGAAAAAAACAAGACTAAGATAGCTGTAGGACAATGTATCAAGAATAAAAGTGCAGCTACATGTTAAAACGAGTTTTTGCCAAAATCAAAAAAGTGAGTAAAATGTGACCGAATTTAGAGGAGTTATTACTTCTTCTGCTTCATAGTGCCAGACGTGGCCACCAGCACAGCAGCGGCCTCGTTTATTACCTCGTCCACGGAGGTCTCTGATATCAACCTGCCAGCCAACCAAGCTTGTGCCTTCTTTGCCATAAGTTGCCATTCCAGCCGACGATCAGCGACCTTTATTTTCAAGAAAGCTACAACTAGTGCCGTTGCCCAGACCGCGTCTTCCAGCTCAGCCACTGAAAATCAAAAATATTTGCTTTATCCAAAATGCGAAGATGATATGACAAACAGACGTTTCCTTTCGATAAACTTTCTGCTATCAGCACATTTATATTGGGAAGATATTTTATAAAATGCGAGTACACAGTTTGAGACCCTCAGTCTATTCATATACCCGGGATAAAACTAAATATGAGGTAAATGGAAGCAGTAAGCAACAATTAAGTTAGCCGGTGATGTTTAGTGTACTTGAGAATTATTCTATGGAATTCGAACAATCATCCAAGCGTGCGCAACAATATTGTGTAGCTTCAATAATTTTTGATATCCTGTTGTCTATTTAAATATAAGGTCGACCTATTTTCGACTTAAAGTGTATCTAGGGTAACGTCTTTCACATTCTCTTGCAAATCTCATCAGAGGAACAATGAATACCTACCGTTAAAGGATTTGGAATGCAAGATCAAATCTTTAAACAGAAACTTTCCAGCTTATTTGGTTTATTAAGGTAACGAATCTGGACCGAAAAGTATGGCATATTTGTGACAAGCACTCTGCGAACGGGGGACGAAAAATATTTAAAAGAGTTAGTTCAGACCTTCAACCAGTCAGCTGTGGTACATATTACCATTGCATGATACCGGTTTGTTTAACATTACATAATATAGTGGATGGCTTTTGTCCCCTGCCTGAGATTGGGGCCATCTCAAACAACCTTAAAGCAATAAGCAATCAACTTATGTATAAATAATTTGCCTGCCAGTACCAATGGCAACTGAGAATTCAGTGTGGAGCAAAAGAGAACGATGGTTCTCGAACCTACACACATTCCACGGCTTTTAAAATTGAGCTGCCATCTTTTCTGCTCTCCATTCGCATGTAAACCCTCTTAAATGTACGCTGATTGGCCTATTCCACCAATTATATACTGAATTTTAACCATATTTTGTTTGTTCGAACAACAAAAATTAGGTCATCAGCGCACGACGCTGGCAAAATTTGAAGGAAGTCCAAATTGATCTATTTTTGAGGCGTACTCAATGACGATCCTTCGCTGTGAAAGGAGGACCTTTTTTGCTGAAATGTTTGGAATTTTACTTTCAAAATAAAGCGTAGCTCCCTCTCTCTCTCTCTCTCTATCTTTGGCTACCACCACCACTATTCAAATAAAAAAACTTGAGTTTTTAAAACTGGTCTTGCAATCTGGATCTGAGAAAGTGTAAACTGCAAACCAGTGTTAAGCAATCCGTCCTTCAAGAATTGGGTTGAGAAAGTCCAGATAGCTTATGCAAATATCAGCTTCATTTAATTTATTTGGGACCGGTGTGACACATGTCAGGTAAATCAGTCACGGACGCCAACTATCTCCCTAAGCGGTTGGCCGGATGTCTGTGTAACAGGCGACAACTTAGTTGACAGTCATCTCTCGGCCGGACCGTCTCATTCTGCAATTTCGACCACGCCGAAGATTGAACCCCCCACGCTCGAAAGGACACCGGAATGCATACGTCCTGCACTGCAGTTTTCTTTGCGTCAATCTGTCAGAAAATTTATTGCTAGTCAAATTTGGCGTTATGTTTATTTTACCTAGGGTTAGAGAAAGATTGGGGTTATGGCTAGTGCTAGCGGTTCGAACACGGAAATACCTATCCCTCTTGGATTTGGGCCTTTGGCCATCTGCATTATGGAAGGGGATCTTTCCTACTCACGTTTCCTGTCGTAGAGTAGAGCATATGAAATCATCGTCTCAAAGTTTAACCCACTGATAAATATAGCCGGCAAAGTCAAGGGAGACTGGAATGGCCATTTTTGGCTTATTCGCCGTCATCAACCAGTGATAACCTACCCCAGGTGGTGCAGCACCTGAGGATCTACCTCGCGACCCGTTGAGCAGAACTCCAACGCTCTAAAGATTAAGCCTGAGGTCGGTTAGAGCGTTGGAGGCACGATAGTTCAGTGCCTAGCCATTTTCTGATTGTTAACCCACCTTAATGTACGCACAGTCACGTCTACGTATCATGGTTCGTTAATTCGGGCATCGTAGCGTGATGAATACGGCCTTCTGTTAGACCAGGATAGGTGAAGTGATTCTACAAATGTCTTACTAGCGCACAAATTTGGATCGGCCAGCTCCGTAAACGTGATGGGGCAGCTCCGGATAAACTAATCCTACTGGTTATCCTGGCAACGGGTCAGTTCGTTGTTCTATATTTGGCAGCTAGTGGTAGGGCCGTCAACGTTTTAAATGGTTCCTTCCTTGTTGCACAAATTCGCGACCGTAGATACTTCAGTGGGAATGCATTACAATACGACTGGGTGTCCATCTAGCAAATTGACCATCTGTTACTAAATCAAAAAACGCAGTGGTATTGTGCCGTTGCGAATTTAGCCCTCGGTTCATTATGGCTTGCGTCATTGTTAAGAGTAATACCGTTGCCATGACAGGTTCTCCTCCCTTACACTACCCTCGTCACGCCTATGGCAGAACTAGACTATAAATATCATTCGTTTCTGACATTTTTGTACGCCCTCAGCTCTACCTTCTCACTTTGTCTTTTCGTAGGTTGTTTTCAACTTTCCCTGTTTACACTTAATGGGAAAGTCTAGTGTAAATGATATGGTTTATCCATCGTATTATGCAGTGGGAATAGAATTGACTTCAGGTATGTTTCCTCAGCTTTGCACAGTGCGTTAATTTTTAGATGTCAGTTAAGGAGTAAGAATTAGTCTTGAAATCAATGATACGTGGTATGGTAGTAAGGCTTAACGCAAAGTTTGCGTGGCATAATAAGAATGAGACCTCAGAGTCAGAAATTTAGTAAGGAACAAAACGTAGCTCCATGAACGAAATATGTGACCCAAATCAGGGAAAAAAGGACAAGCAAGCGGATAAGATGAGACCGGTAATTAAAGGATTTGTATTTATAGGGAACTCCAACCTAATCTTAACTCAATCCATTGATTTCGTTAAGGTTAGCATTAGTTTCCTGGTTAGAAGGTTCGCGCAATTGTTTTTTTTGCCCCGACAAGTGTTCGGATTGCGAGATTCGGA
>WEDG01013599.1:0-14643 GCA_017591395.1 Schistocephalus solidus
CTCGTATGAACATTAATCGGAAACTCTTACCTCCGACCCTTTCAACCACCTCAAACTTGAATAGTTGCCAGCTAACTAAACTAAAATTTCTATGGGTTCGGGGACCGGAAACTGGCTTCTGCCTCCTTTATCACCTGTATAATAGTTCATATATTCCCCGAATTCCAGCCCTAACCCACCTACGTAACTCTTCACTGATTATACCACCTCCTATATCCTCCACATCTAAATGCTCTCGGTTCTTTGTTTTCAGGTATTGCTTTCTTTGAAATAACCTGCTGATCGATATAAGGTTATCAAATAATCCTTCTTCTTATAAGCGAAGACTGCACATTTATTTCAACACTAATTCAAATTATTTTTCATTTTCTACCTCCTTCACGAGCAGCTTTCTCCATGACCCATCGGAAATTTAGAAGACCACCACTGACGAGTTTAAAAAAGAATTAGCGGCCTGGATTGTCAGATACTTATCTAAGGAAAGAAATTAACCAGAATTATACATTTTTAATAAAATACTGTATAATTAAGTCAATAAAAAAGTTAAAAATTACAAAACACAGATGAGAAGTATGATCATTAAAACAAATCGGGAATTTGACAATTAATTGCTGTACTAAACGCTAGGGAATTTTAAACATTCTCCAACTGGCTCAATTCAATTCAATTTATTGAGGGAAATAGGCATGGATCTTTGAGTACCCTATTTGTGACGTAAAATTAAGTGTGGTATACAGAGAAACCATGTGGGTTGCAATAGTTCAAAGTCGATCATAAAATATGACAAGTGGTGCGTGACTCTCGAGAGTTAAGATAAATTCCTCATCGGCCCGACTCGTTTTGGAAAATAAAACTGTCAAGGTTCCTTTTAAAGCTTTCCAGCGATGGTGACATCACAACGTCTTCAGGGAGGGCATTCCATGGTTTACCCACTCTGACAAAGAAGGAGAACTTGCGCACATCCAGTCTCACCTGCTTGACAAGCAGTTTCAATAGGTGACCCCGGAGATGGATCGTGGCAGCATATTCAAAGAAATCCGAGAATTCCAGGCAAAAATCCAATCCCTTCTCAATGCAGAATGTTTGCAGGAGATCACCACGCATTTGCGTATAAATTAAAGGGATTATATTAAGATTCCTTAGGTGGGTAGGATATGGCAAGGAGCTTTGACTCCTAACCATTTTGGTGGCTTTCCTCTGTACTCCTTCGAGGTAGTTCTGATCTTGAACTGTCCAGGGTTTCCAGGCTTGTACAACATATTCCAAATACGGCCAAATGAATGTTCCAAAAGTCTAAGCGAAGAGATCTTCATCGGAATCCAAAAATGCTCTCCTGATGACATGCAACTACGCAATTGCGCTCTTCGCCACGTTAGAGGCGCTGCAATATCTCTTGCGTCATGTTCGCCTAGAACAAATAAAGATCTAAATATTCCCGCGAACACACGCAATGGCATCCTGCGGATGACTGTTCGATAGGAGACGCCTGTACATCACCCTCCGGTAGGAAAAGGGCCCAGGAACCTTCCGTTTTTTGCTTTATTCCACGAAATGTAGGTTTGGTGTAAGGTTAGGTGTAAGATTTTTGTAAAAGAGAGTTAAGGTTACGAGTAGGGCTATAGGTAAGGTGTAGGTAAGGATAATTATTATCGATAGGACACCTGAATGTTTACCTCCATGAAATTGAGCCCAAGGCCACCTGTACTAAATGGGGTGTAGGTGTTCCTATTCCGGTGTCTTGTGGGGGAGGACTTATAAGCAAATCAGGCCAACTATCTTAGTATTCAGAAAACATGTGGTAACAAAACAGGAGCATTGATTTTAAGATAATGACGTACATCAAAGGCAACTTTCTTAAGGTAAAAAGTTAATTTTCATTTGTGAGAACTACATATTGCTATGATCAAGTGGGACAAAACTCTGAGCTACACAAAAGTGCCCGGTAAAAGAAGCAACAAAGACCTATTAAAGTGAAAAAGAGGGAGGTATTAAAAGCTTCGATGAAAAGGGTGAAAACTTCCTAGATCCGAACGGGCGAGGCATGCATCTAATTAGGCGAAACGTTTTTATCTTAATAGTGCCCGTCAAAAATAAGACGGCAGGGCATTCCTTAGGTGGGTAGGATATGGCAAAGGAGCTTTGACTCCCTAACCATTTTTGGTGGCTTTCCTCTGTACTCCTTCGAGGTAGTTCTGATCTTGAACTGTCCAGGGTTTCCAGGCTTTGTACAACATATTCCAAATACGGCCAAATGAATGTTCCAAAAGTCTAAGCGAAGAGATCTTCATCGGAATCCAAAAATGCTCTCCTGATGACATGCAACTACGCAATTGCGCTCTTCGCCACGTTAGAGGCGCTGCAATATCTCTTGCGTCATGTTCGCCTAGAACAAATAAAGATCTAAATATTCCCGCGAACACACGCAATGGCATCCTGCGGATGACTGTTCGATAGGAGACGCCTGTACATCACCCTCCGGTAGGAAAAGGGCCCAGGAACCTTCCGTTTTTTTGCTTTATTCCACGAAATGTAGGTTTGGTGTAAGGTTAGGTGTAAGATTTTTGTAAAAGAGAGTTAAGGTTACGAGTAGGGCTATAGGTAAGGTGTAGGTAAGGATAATTATTATCGATAGGACACCTGAATGTTTACCTCCATGAAATTGAGCCCAAGGCCACCTGTACTAAATGGGGTGTAGGTGTTCCTATTCCGGTGTCTTGTGGGGGAGGACTTATAAGCAAATCAGGCCAACTATCTTAGTATTCAGAAAACATGTGGTAACAAAACAGGAGCATTGATTTTAAGATAATGACGTACATCAAAGGCAACTTTCTTAAGGTAAAAAGTTAATTTTCATTTGTGAGAACTACATATTGCTATGATCAAGTGGGACAAAACTCTGAGCTACACAAAAGTGCCCGGTAAAAGAAGCAACAAAGACCTATTAAAGTGAAAAAGAGGGAGGTATTAAAAGCTTCGATGAAAAGGGTGAAAACTTCCTAGATCCGAACGGGCGAGGCATGCATCTAATTAGGCGAAACGTTTTTATCTTAATAGTGCCCGTCAAAAATAAGACGGCAGGGCTGCTTTACGGATATGTCCTGGCATACAGCTTATGCAGGGTTAGCCGTACGCACGCAGTCCCGCATGGTAAGAAAACTGTCTGTCTGCCTATGCCAGACAGCACCGCACAGACAATTGCACGGATAGAAAACTCCAAGATCAAGACCATGGTCTACTCAAGGTACATTCACAGTGGGCATCCGATAGCAATGTGGATGGGACTCGTGCGAACACTCAGCTCGCCGCGACTCAGTCATTGCGCGTGTGGGCAAATGCAGCCTTCGTTGCCACATGTGAGCGCTGCACCCTGCTAATGTGTTATCCTAATGCCTTTGGCGAGCCCACTCTGGGTTAAAGCGAGCAGTGATGTCAGCTAGTCAGCACATAACCCATTTTTGTGTACAAGGCACCATTGATCTGCTAGATTTGTTTGAATCGATTGGGGTTAGTTTGGTGAAGATCCAGGATATGACCAGTGTAACCGTATGTCAGTGAATAGGGCCCACGCGCCGGACATAACAGTACTGACCTTTCCTGCACTCTCACTCACCGTCATTACCCGGTCTGTCGTCAGCACACCGCGGCCCTTTCCTGCAATTGCCAAAATCTCTGCACTCCAAAACCCTATTCTTGCAGACATGTCGGAATCACCCACTCCAAACGAAACACCTTTATTATCGAACATTCCTTAAAATTTAGGTGGTTTTTTTGTTAAAAATCATGATGCGGTTTTCATGCACTCCTAACACTTCTTCCTACGATAATCAGGAGTACATTTTTTGGTGTGGGGGGAACAACTCGTGTATGTGGCATGCACAGACGCGTTCCCTAGCTTAAGAGGCCACTGCGCCCAATCCCACATCAGACAATGGGATGGCTTGGACAGTGGACTGATCCCTGCGTGGCATACATAGCACTCACAATCAGTGGGATACGAGGTACCCCCTTTCTTGCTAGCAGGTATTCTGTTTATTTGGGCGTAGAATACGTTGTGCGGTGGCACGTCAAGGTGCGGGTTCCACTGCGCCAGCCACCTGCGTTTTCTCCTACCTCCGGTCTGGTTTAGTGGGTTATGATACCGGGCCCTAGTGGGAGAGGAGGGAATGCGGTGGCTACTATGCCAGTATATTATTCCTAAAAACTAATTAAAAGCGGGCTTTTGAAATTGAGCCGCCATTTGGCTGCTCTCCATTCGCATGTAAATTTTCTTATATGTACCTCTGTTGGCCTATTTCGTCCATTATGTTCTGATATTTTATGCTTTTTTGTTTTCTCTAACAATAACAATGAGATCACCAGTGCACGACGGTGGGACCGTTGTGAAGGAAGCTCAATTTGACCTACATCTTGCGATTCATTCAATGACAATTCTTCCTTATGTCGATAGTTGCAGTCTTCGACCATTAGTTTTTCCATCTTCCAGTATTATGTGCTTTGTGGCCTCAATCTTATTCAGGGTGGTTGTAGGACGTTTTGCTTAAAATTTGCAATTATACGTTCAAAATGAAGTGCATATCTCTCCCTCCCAAAATTCAAGTGCATCTCATCGTCCCAGCAGCCACCCTGCTGTAGGGCGCATGGTGGACATATTCGGAATCAACCGCCGAAATGCTATGTGAGATGTAGTGGTGTCCATTTAAGGAAATAAGCGAACAGGAAGGAGTAGGTCACTCAGTGGAATAAGAAAGTTTCTATGTGACGCCATAATCGGTTCTTCCATCTAGCTACCGGAGTGCTTTCGAATCCTTTATTATCGTGAAAAGCTGACTAGATAACAAAAGTTTAGAAGACTGCGTTAGTTGAGCTTCATATAGAGATAAGAAGTACTAGAGAGTGAAAAAGACAAAATGTTGTCAGCACTGTTAGAGTTACATCTGCAGCTCCCTATGTTAAAGGATTAATTTTAGGTTCACAAGCGCCTTTCCAGTGGCGGAATCTTCCAATCTACAGTAAAGTGGTAAATCGTCCTTTAGTAAAAAGCTGTGCCATTTGGTACAAGCAAGGTACATAATCCCACTGGTTAAGCATGTACGGCAATGTACGCCTTAAGGAGATAACATCACTCCTTTGAGGTTAAGTGACTGGACACTGGAGTTCAACGACATTTATGGAATTCCTGTCCGTGCTGTGCTGCATGGCAGACATGATGCCTTTATCAATCTTCCCATGCCATCACATATCAAACCAATTTTGATAGTTTGCCAACTAGGTTTATCATAAAGGTCGCCAGAACCCGGCCGGAGGTCTGACCAGACTTTGGTGGTAGGGCAAGGAAAAAGCACACATATAGCAGAGAACTGCAAACAACGCCGTCGCATTAACAAATTCAGAAGGCATCGAAGTAAAGGAAGCAGTTTAACATTTTTAATGGTGGATAAACGTTTACCGATCGTGTTAAGGGACACAGTCGTTCGTTGTGCTTTGGAGACCACCCCCAAGCCCGCCAACAGCCGCACAGTGGATAGTATTATAGACAAAATAACCTGGCCGGAAAGACAAGGAAGGCTGGAATGGCTATTTCTGGCTTAGTAGCCGTCATAGCCAGCAATGCCTAAGCCCAGGTTATGCAAACACTGGGGCCGGAACTGGTCCTTCCTATCTTCCTTGCGTTTGCCAGTAATCTAATTTTACATATAATATTAGTCGCTATGCGACAGCCTGTGGGGATCTACATCAAGACCATAAAGCACAACGGAACGCTTAAGTCGCGTACTCGATCGGTGAGCGCCCATCCATGATTCAAAGTACATGTGCTTAATGTTCCCGATGGAAACTGACAGGACGAGTCCATCGCCCAGTGGTTAGAGTGATGCACTCATATTCAAGAAGTCACAGGTTTGAACATGAGGGATCATAAAATCTGGGTTTGGGTATGGCTGGCTGATGGTGGCAATCCCATTCTGCCTATATTTCTAACTGTAATACGTGTTACCTTGCCACCACTTGAAGTATTTATAGCCTTCGTAAACCATATTTTCAGTATTTTGATAGAAGATCGCTGACAGAATTTAGTAAATACATAAAATCTTTAGATTGGAGGTGAGTTAGATTGCGCACAAGGAAAATTTCAATTTTTATTATTAAACCAATTTTTACCTCGTTAGTTATACGCATGAGCAGTAAGAAGATTTAAAATGACAAGGATTACATAAGAAAAGTTGCAGGAGTAAAAATCACCCAGCATAGCCTTAAGATAATTCATACAAGATAAGATGTTGGATCTTTGTTTGGCATAAAGTAACTGCTTGATTAGTATTTTTCTTGCCTTTTTTTGGCGAACGAAGTTCCTTTTCTTGCAGACAGTGTAAAAAAGTCTATAACCTATGCATTTTACGCCTCAAGGGAGGTACCTTTTCGGTTAAAAATTTTCCCGAAGTCAAATGTTCAGAGTATTAATTGGCCTTATATCCGTAGCTACTCACTTTTCTTAATATCATCAGCTAGCAGAGACCAGTAAGCGTCATGACTGCTAATAGTTCCAGTTGTTCGAAGAGGCTCGTAATTCTGGTTTCCTCGACTCGAGGTTTTGCAAGCAGGCAACCGACATAGGTACGCCCCTCACACTAAATGCCAGGGAGAATTGGCTTAAGGTTGGCGTTAGTGCTTGGATTAGAAAGGCCAGAATTAGTGTTGGAGTTTAGGTTAGTGTTAAGATCAAGGTCACCTGCAGCAACAGATCGGTTGTCCAATAAGGCATTTATAGTAGTAGAAGATCACTGATCCCGTATTATCGAAGGACCGGTTCCGAGGGTTACTGGGGCTTCGGAATAGGAATAGAGAATGAGGCCGATGGCTCAGTTCCTTTTCCCCATTATAAAAAATCTAACGCGCTTGAAGCCCTCACGGTGTCGTGGCTAGAAGGTTGCCAACTGATTGGATAACTCGGACCGCGGGGTCAACCCAGTGGCCGTGTGTGTGTTTGAGTGGAGTGGCTGACTGGCAAACTGAGAGTCAGGCTACAATGGCTCCTTCCTCATGTGGTTTCTATGGCATTCCCACTCGGTGGGATCCGAGCCAGGTGTGGCGGCACGTTTAGGGCGACGCCAGCCGCGCTAGCCACCTGCGCCATCTCTTGCCTCCGGTCCTCTTGACTTGATCATGACAGCGAGCCCAGGTGGGTGAGGGGGAAGTGTGCGCTTGCTGCAGCGCCATTATACCCTCACAATAATCTTATCCACGCGCAAGTCAACATCCCTGCACCACCTTGCTGTGGGGCACCCGCGGACCTCGTCGGTCGACGATGGTCCTACTATCAAGACTACTGATACTAAGATCCACTATACACCTTTCACGTGAAACCAAGAAAATTATAAAGGCCATTAAGATGGACTTAATCGGGCGCTGTTGCTCACTCAGTGTCAAATCGTTAAAGGAAGGACACGCGCGGAATGATTTCCAACTAATCGAACGATATAGGGCATCGTTTACTGACTTGGAAGCGATAAGGAAGTGACTGGAACAGCTGAATAACCGAAGAGTACAGTAAATACCCCATCACATGAAATGTCAATCGAAATTCTGAAATGTCTTTTCGTTTCGAACATATTATCTAAGTAGGGTTGTTATATTGATCACCGTGCAGCCATATTTCAAAATATGTCGACCTCGTCAGAATGTCGACTTTTTAATGAGCTTCATTTTGACTGTCGGCAAAAACCATACCATGTAAAAATCGCTACTTAAGTAGTATGCATTGATCTCATGAACTTTCTATGCCCTTATTCATTAAAAGATAGTACATAGAAAACATGCGCAAAAATATTCCTTTCTGACCTCGTTTGGTAGCCAATTATACCTTCTTAAAATTTTATTCTTGAAGAAAGCAAATCTTTCGATTTTCAAAACGTTTCTAATAATGTGATTTCTACGACGGTGAAACTTTCATTTACAATAAATCACATCCGTGTTACCTATACAGTGTACAACCTAATGTACATCCATTGCAACATTTATGAGAAAAATATGACTTCTTTCTCATAGAGTAGAGAAATGGGCCATTTTTCGTAAACAGAATTGGAACGATGAATCAAAGTCCAACGGCTGGTAGAGTTCACAATTATTCGGCGATGTAGAAACTTTTTTAAAAGCGAAAAATACGCTTTTTTCAAGCATAAAATTTAAAGGAGGTGTAATTGGCTACCAAACGAGTATAATAAAAAAATATTTTTACGCACATTTTCTATACACTTTATTTGAATGAATAAGGGCATCGAAACTCCATCAGAAAAATGCATACTGCATACGTAGCCATTTTTTAACAGAGTATGCTTATTACATGCGGTCAGAAAAAACTTGTTGAAAAGCCAGAATTCTGTAGATGCTGGAATATCTTGGTATTAGGCCGCATGACAATCAGTATGAAAACCCCACATAATTCATTTGTTCGAATCGGAAACAGTCCAGAATTTCCGTTGATATTTCAGGAGATAGGTAATATACTGTAAGTCAGCAAGCTTAGAGTTTTTCCGTTCGCCATTGGGATATTATAATAACCTGAAAGTTCAATCATCGATTCTAAATATATCCACCATCAACCGACAGTAGGGTGGGAGCAAAGGTGGTGATACTGGCTGAAATAGTTTACAGTGATAGTAGACTTAGCAGCATCCACTGCACGCTCCATCTTCTGTCACCCAAACTTTGACGCTAATAAGGGGTCATTACAGCCTGACGGCTACGGCTTTTAGCTCTACGTAATAGATTTGGGCGTGTCAGATGGCTTAAAGTAAAACATATGTGTCGAGACAGTCGACCGCACTCCCCTTCCCTCTCTCAGCCAACATTCCACTATCCCAGTTGATGATTAGTTTGATATGGGATAAAGCACAGTGGCTGACAGACCTAGAGAGCTCGTCTGCGCGTGCCACGTACGCAGCCTGGTTTCAAACACGCAACCCACCATAATTTCACACCAAAACGGTGGACACACGATCTCATATGGCTTTGAGTGTTGTTAAGGCCACGTTAGGAAGGAGCTATCGCAGTCTGACTGTCAGTCCACCAGTCGACTATTCCGTGCAAACACACACTGGGCTGACTGCGAGGTCTGAGTTGGGTCTCCAGTTGGCATTCTTCCAAGCCACAGCTTGTAGCGCACTGTGATAGCCTCAAGCGCGTCAGATGGTGAGAAATATGCCTTGAGAGTCGACCTCACTCACGCTTAACTTACACGTGCTCCAACAGATTGTCCAAAGCTGCCAACCAACCGATGCTGAGGTTGGAAGAGTTGGCTGAGAGAGAGCTAAAACAGTCCATCTGCTTTGGTCACACACACGGCTTGACTCGCCACACAGCACTAGGATTTCATATAAAATGATGTAAACACCTACTAGATTCCTATATGACGGGGTCGAATAAAACTTTTCTTCTCTGAAGCGTCTCGTTAATCCCAAAATGCAGCCCCGAAGCAATCATAGCCGGACATGTCTCTAACCACTATCAAGCTCAGCTGCGGTGCCTAGGAGGTCTCAGATACAAAATGAGGTATCATCCCGTATTATTTATTCTTGTCAAAATGTGTGAAGAAATCAAGCCCATTTTGACAATGAAACACCGATATAAATCAAAGCTTATTTTCTTTGGAAAGAACATCATCACCTTAAGACAACTGTTCGGCACATTGTTCCTTCAGAAATTTGTAGTGGTAATTAGCAATACTTAAATGATAACTGATCCCATATGAAATTCCACCCACCCACTTAAACCATCCTAAATATAATCCACCAAAGGTATTCGTTTTCCTTCAAAAAATATTTTTACAAAAATGCTTCGACCAGTAATTACGACATTTTACTCAGAGTCAATGGAATGAGCATTGCTTTTGTACAAAAGGAGAGTTCAGAGCACCTGCCGATTTATCTCTTTTAAAAAAAAGAACTGGGTTAGAAAGGCAAAAATACTCTGAAAATAAGAAGCCACATGACAATGTTGCATAGATGCATTTGGTTGTCTTTTGACTAACACACTTTTTGAATTGAGTTTAGAAGGTGGTTCCATAAAACGATCATTATAAATGTTTGACACCACATTGCAGTCACAAATCAACTACAGTACCATGATAAAAAGAAGAATGTGTTAAGTAACCCTAAACATGAAGCGTTTGTAATAACGGTTTATTGCACATCATTCTCAAACTAACTCCTGACCCAGATGGCCTACGGGTCGGTGCAGCCCAGAATTCCAAGTCGAGCGGGTTTCGGGTATCCACGGCGCGCTTTCATCGCAATGTTGTCGAATACATAGTAATCGGAGCCAATAAAGAAGAATGTTTCACCTAAAAGTATAGACACACAAAAAAGTCTGTGCAGACATAAAGACTCGTCATTTTAAATTTACTTACTTGAAATGAGTATAGTTTCTTTGTCCATCCCAGTTTTCAAAAGTGACCTAATATGTCTTAATTTCGACTGACTAGAGAAAACAAAATAGACTTTTGATAGGTATATTCATCTGGAACACGGTATTTACTAAGGAGGAGCTAATTTAGCGGCATGAGTGACCATAATCTGCATTTGATACTTGCTCCGTTGCAGAAACTGCTCTAGAACTTCTGTTCAGATTGTCAAAAGCTCCCGCGTTATGAGCTAACGACAGTTTACAGGCAACTTATAATCAACTGATTTAATTTAATAGATTTTACGGTAGGGCATTTATATATATATATTTCGTTTGAGGTCTTGCACTCTCCCATAATTCCCATGCTGGGATCCTCGAGGTCTTCGCTGCTTAATTATTTGCACACCTTGGTGACACCATGAGTGTTCGCATCAGCTGGACCTGGCGGCCATCGTCCATGAGGTGTATGAAAGTTCTCCCTTGGTTCGAACGCAATGGACCGAGGATGATCTGGGCAAATATTTCCGCCTTTGAAATCCCTCAACGAACTCTGCAATCAGCAAGGGAGCATCTGGCTGATTCATGTAACCTCCGCAATGCCCCCCGTTGGACCCCCCCAAAGGTGACAGTTTTTTTCTCCAAAATATCACAGGGAGTTTTTTTTACTGTTTGCTCTTTTTCAAATATGTTCGCCTCGCCAAAATATCGAGATACTATTTTTTGATACCACAACTCGCATTTACAAATAGGAAATTCAAAGGTGACTCACCTACATCTCCCTCGAATATACTGATATATATATATATATATATATATATATTGAAGAAGACGGGAAGGCGTTCTCTGGGACCAGAATTTTATTCATCCCAGAGAACGCCTTCCCGTCTTCTTTAATACAATTACCTGGGCCTCGCATATTCTCGAACCTTCGGAATATATATATGCTCCACCTAGAACTTTCTTACGTTATGTAGCCGCTTTAATGTATTAAAACAAGACTGTGGATATAGCAAGAGAAACCGATTTAAATAATATTTAAGGTGATTCAAAACGAGGAAGTGCCAATGCAAGTCACCACCGTGCTCTCTGCGGGATGGCGGTGATACAACCGTCTGAATTTCATTTCCTTTGGTTCAGTACGTAAGCATCAATCAAGCGTTTCCGTTTGTAATGAAGCATATTTATATTGTTAACATTCAGCTTATTTGGTGAGGGGGATAGACAACGCTTTTAAAAATCCCGTTTTACCATCCAATCACTTTGCTTAAAGTTTCTGCTTTTACTGACGATATCAGCTTATTTTATTCTTATTTTCCAGAGGGTTAAAGACAAAAATAGCCACCAACCGTTGAGTGTGGTAAATGCCGCTGTGACTGGCGTAGGTATGCCCCTCCAGGTGTGCTGGATGAGTCGTGGATAGTCGGGAGCCCCAATCACCTTACCATATCTACCGGCCGCTGGATTTAACAGCCAGTAGTATTCGCCAGCAAAAATGTAGATTTCTTTATTTGCGTCCCACCTAAAAACGGTATCTACTTTTTTGAGATGCTGTGGAAGTCCCAGGTAAGAAAGCGGCAGTCCTTGATTAGGGAAGCCTTTGACCATGTTTTTATTGTCTTGAAGAAGCCAGAATCGACCATCTGATGGAAGAAAAAAGATAAAGTAAGTGTTTGTAAGAAAATGTTGTCTATTTTTGTAGTCAGTGTATCCTTTCAGAGTTTACGGAATTTTGAAAAACAAGAAGTTTGCAACAGAACCTCAATTGAGTATGAAAATACCACAGAGAAGCCAAGCATGAATTATATATTTGCGCTTCTATCTCTAAACACAGCCTCTGTCAAGAAAAAATCAACTTTTGGGACAACACAGCGGTGGTTAGATTTATGGATAGAACAAAACAAAGGTTAGTTATTGAACGGAGGGTATGAATATGTTAAAGAGAAACAAGATGGGAAGTTAGATGACAGAGATTTCAGGCAAGTTGAAGCCTAACTATTGTCGGACCATACTGATGTCAATCAATCGATTACAACCCACATAACGATCTGGCAGCAGAAACACAAACATACGCATGCACACGATACAGACAACACACTGATCGTGTCTATCAGATGGGTCGTAAGCGCTTCATTGAGCCGATGTTCATCAGCGCACTGCCTTCATACAGAAACAGGCGTACACTGCCCTCTTTTGCCCGCGAAGTAGAAGCGACCAATAAGAAGCCACCTACCAGCCCGAATCTGACCAAGTCAGGAAAGTAGAGTTTGCTTACTTTAGGAAGCCAACATATCGATGTGCATCCTATCTCTGTGAATATGTACATGGAGATATATTTAATTAGGGAGGGCTCTTGAATGAAACTCAAAGTGCAATGAGACAAACACGTTTCGCAGCGTGCTCGACGAACGTCAATTCCACGATGTGTGTCTGTGTGTGTGTACCCCCCTAAAAGGGCCGCGTGGTAAATGCACTAGACCAACATAGTGGAAGATCATGCCATGACAAGCGTTACTGAGGATGCGCTTCAATGGAAAATGCTGAACATGGGGGGGAGGTATGGTGGTACGCGTAGGTGCAGGCTCACGCCGCCCCAGCAGCTTGCCATTTATGGCACTCTCACGCCTTGGCATCTGATTCAGGAGCATCTCCGGCCATGCCAGACACCTGTGCCCAATTTTGCCTTCGGTTGTCTTGACTCTGTCTTGACACCTGGCACGGACGGGTGAGGGAAGACAGAGTGTGGTAGCTGCAGTGCAAATATACTATCGCAGAAAACTAATCCACGCGTATCTCACCGTCCATGCACTTACTTGTTGTGGAGCATACGGTAGACATAGTCAAACTCGACGGTCGGACTGTCGTGTGTATCTAGATTCCCCTACAACGAGTCACTCAGTATATACGCTGGACCAACGCGGGGGGAGGGGATAGATGAGGACATGGTCTGCGTTATTGTGGCTGCTCACCCATAACAAATGACACACATGTGGTGGCATGGCTCTCCTTGACAGGAGCCAACACGGATAAGAGGGGAGGGGTTTCGGTAGATGCTGCGCAAATCCACTACCGCTGGAATTAATTTACGCGGAAGTCGTCGTCCCTACAGTCACAATGCTGTCAAGCACATGCTAAAAATGATCGGAAACGACGATCAAACCGTCGTGTGTGTGTGCCCCCTATACGGGCCACGTGGTAGATGCGTTGAACCAACACGGGGCCACATCAGGGCACCGCAGGCGTTATTCAGGTTGCGCTCCCATAAAAAATGCCGAACATGGGGGGTGTGGTGGCACACCTAGGGGCAGCTAGGGCCTATGGACCCCGGCCGCGCCAGCCACCTGCACCCTCTCCAATCTCCGGTCTTCTTGATTCTGATTTGACACCGGGATCAAGTGGGGGAGGAGGAGAGGGTACGGTGGCTGCAGCGCAAGGCTACTATCACTTAAAACTAATCCACGCGCAAGTCACAGTCCCTGCACCACCATTCTGTGGAGCATACAGTGGACATCGTAGGACTATGACGGCCGAACTGTCATTGTGCACTGATGTGGTTTAGGCTCCGGTTGTTTACCACAGGTGAGCTAATAAGCCCATGCGGTGTGTGAAGGTACGGGAGCAGTGAAGGCAGTGCAGGCGGGCGCGTCGACTGTATGTTGGAGCCATCCTCACAAGGTGGCCGCTCCAGCGCAGTTGCAGTGGTTTTAGCTGGGCGTTAATGCTGTGGAGGTTTGTTCATACCAACACTTCTAGGTCCAGGATCCTGTCTTGCCATCTAGCTTTAGCATTCTGCGGGGGAAGCTGAGATGGAAGTAGTTGAGATTCCGCGTCTGCTTTTGTCAGATCTTCCAAGTCTCCGCAACATACAACAGCGTTGTATGCGGAGATCGTGCCGATTCCAGACGACGTTCTGCATGCGTCCTAAGGCTTGGCTAGCTTTTGCGATTCGGTGGGCGACCTCATCGTTGATTTTAGCGCAGTGGGAGTGTCTGCTGCACAGGTAGGCGAAATTAACCATGGAGTTCAGCTGGGCACCAGTGACATTAATGCGAGGTGTGTTGAAGGTGGTACTGCACAGCGGCTGATGCCTGAACACAGTTTTCTACGTGATGAGGCGCAGTTTGAATTTGTCGTAGGTGGCAGCGAAGAATTCCATGCTCCTTTCTGTGTCCCCTTCTGCCATTTCATTGAGTGCGCAGTCGTCGGCGCTCATCACGCTAAGCGTCCAGTAGCATGGCAGAGAACATGAGG
>WEDG01013604.1:0-10131 GCA_017591395.1 Schistocephalus solidus
CTGAACATATATCGAAGCGGCTGATGCGGGCGGAATATAAGGTACCCATGAGTTTAATTACAAAGCACCTGGAGGACACTGGCCATACATTGGACCCACTGAAGGCATTTAAGGCTGTACTTCGGGCGACGACTGGACGTCTCCTGCGCTTTGCACAGGCCGCTGCAATACGGAGAAGAAAACCAGAACTCTGTGTGCAGCTGGATCTTGTGATCAACCTCGCATTGTCGTGGTAACGATCGATAATCTCCCCCCTGCCGTCCCCCACTCCTCTCCCTGCATGACTATCTACAGTCCCGCGCGTTATAGTTTCAATAACACTTGACATGTTTTCACTGTAATCTGGACTGGCTTGCTTAGTTGCATCCCCCTTTTCCCCCTCACGATGCGCACCCACATATCAGATCAACACTTCACTGCATTGTCTACCAATAGCGTTTCATTCCTTTAAGTCGACGTTTAATTGGACCGTTTACTTCGTCTTTCTAATAGGCAATGACCGTACGCAGTTGAATAAATGGCCAGGAAATTGAATTCTGTGTATTTCTTCACCTTTGCCTTATTCAAAGTTAGTTTTGCCGTTGGAGTCCGAAAATCAATGAAAAAACTAGCGCTTATTTTGAAAGGCGCAATCCCAGCGTGCACCGACAGATTGCTTTCTTCTTCTGAGTAGAATTATTCCGGCATCAACTGTTTTTCTATCGGGGTCTGCTTAATGCATGCAGATCTTCTTCACTCTCGTGCGTCCGCCCACGCATGCCTGATTAGACCCTGCAGATGCGTGCGTGTACGTATGGGCCCAGTTTAAATGGGCAGTGTTGTCTATAGACTATAATGACTGCCTTAAAGACACTCACCATGGTCGAGATGAGTATAATCTAGGGGTTTGACTACTACCGGAGTACCAGGACTGACTCAGCAGAGACTGGCACGCCACTCTCTCGCATCTCATTAGTTTGACAGACCTTTTAGTGGAATACGAGACCGGTGCATGGAGAAAATCCATTATTGCAGACCTATTAAAAACGGCTCGTTCGTCTCACCGGCGTTCTATTAATACGGTTGGGTGGCCATTTCAGACAGCGGCTGGTAAGTTTATGCAAAAAATCGCACAAAAATGCCTGCTCATCAGCCATGGTGTACGGAGAGCAACAAAAAAGGCACTCGTCCACTACTGCGAGCTTAGTGTTGCCAAGCGTAAGCCAACTGATTGTGATCATACCGATAGAGCGTGAACACGCGGCTTAAATGAGAGAACATCTGGATCAATGAGTCAGCGGTTCGTAATACAGATTGCAGCTTCTGCCAAACGGGCACCCATCTGGCTGTGTGGGGCCCGCTAATGTCATTGCCCTCAAAAAATCCGATGTGCATCGCTTATATGCCCCCTACCCCACCCCACCCTGCCCGCAGGAAACGGGAAACGGTTCCCCTCCCCGTAGTACAGGTGGGCTAAACTCCACGATGGATAAATATTCCCGTGTTCTAACCCTTATCTAAATCTAAATCCTAGAGGTAACCTTAGCCATAACGTTGACCGTTACCTTCTCCTAACTCTAAACCCTAATTTTACATTTATTTTCCACAGAATTTAGCGCAACGCCAGTTGCACCTTGGGTGGTTCCTGTCTCCGCGTCCTGCCGGCAGGGGGCGTATAAGCGTTTCCTACCAAACATCTGCTGACTGATTGCTCTTCACTGTACGGCAGTCCACCACGGCCCAAGGAAAAAACTAACTGCTCTATTTCATCCTGCAGTCAGTTCAGGTTTTTGGCCATTTCATCTTGAAAAGGGGCTCATAGGCCTAAGGCTGGTAAGGCGAACACCCGGTTGCGCTTTTCTGTGACGCAGTCGCTGCTCCAGTTCCCCAACTTCAAAGCGGATAGCAAAGTCAAAGTTTAAGAAGTTAACTCTTATGAAAATCAGATTTAGAATATCCGCAATGGTAATAGGATCTGATTAGTGGTCAGTCACTATTGTTGAAAAGATCTTGAGATTGTAGGTACAAGCGAAAATACTAGTCCAAGGAAGTAATTGAGAATAAGGAGATGCGATCGCTGGGACAAGGACTCGGATTCCAGCCCAGACCCATCTCCAGAGATAGCACCAAATAGGGTGAGTCGTACACAGAGAGTGGCAGTATGTGTAGGATGCAGGCGCTTTGCTACTGCACACCTAGTACAGTCAACGGCTCCCCTTCATAGAGGATGAGTACCCACTGGCGCGCTAATTGCTTGATAGCTGGCATGCGGGTCGTTGTCTGTGGAAATTTCATCACCCACGTTGGAAGTTGGCGTGCTGATCGCACGACCACCCAGCTCACCGTCATTGGCTTCATAAAATATTCAGTCGACCCACTTGCTGAAAATCTCGGCGGCCACGGTTGGTCAAATGAATCATTCAAATCTGTCAAAGTCCCCTACTAGCTGGAAAATATGTTCGC
The DNA here is from genome assembly GCA_017591395.1 of Schistocephalus solidus. Classification (NCBI taxonomy): domain Eukaryota; kingdom Metazoa; phylum Platyhelminthes; class Cestoda; order Diphyllobothriidea; family Diphyllobothriidae; genus Schistocephalus; species Schistocephalus solidus. Next base: position 2,443 of record WEDG01013604.1, read on the forward strand.
CTGCGCGCTCCCTGAGTAGCTAATTGCTTTGGTCAAGACGATTCTCAACACCAAATATGCGTTGGGTAGGTCGTTGCCCTTGTTAATCGATAGGGGCCTGTAAACCACGGTTTAAGCAACCCATGGTTTCCGAGATTGTGATCCCTCGCGAGAGTTTCGGCCTTATCAACCTTGGACGAGTGGCCGGTCTCTCCGAATGAGCCGCAACTTGAGAATTAGCGTCCTTTATCCACATTTGCTGCCACATATTCGGCAATTTTCGTCCAAGAGCTGTCGTCCAGTTACTTTTCCCGCAACTGCATCAGATCCGAAAAACAACTTCAGATGTTTTTTTGCCGTGGCGGTGGGCCGTTTGGTCTCAGCACTGTTGCCGCGTGTTCAGTTAATTCGTGTCCATAGCAGTCTTCCAGTTTCTCCGACATATTTGCTTTGCCTGCAACTGCAACAGATCCGATAAACAACTCCAGATGTTTCTTGCCACGGCAGTGGGCCCTTTGGTCTCATTACTCTGGTCTGTGTGCGACTCAAACTCCAAGTGGCGCGAGAAGGCGGCTGACGGCCTCCGATTCGTTTTTGATTTAAGGATCCGCACGCCAATATTTAGGTTCGTTGCGATTTTGTCGTTTATCCCGTTTGTGCATGCACCGGTTGACGAAGTTGCGTGGGTAGCCATTTTCTCTGAACACTCGTTGAAGCTATTGTAATTCGACAACCTTGTCTTCCAATTCACTGCAGTGCGTCTCAACACGCCGATATAGCGTCATTACGCAAATGCTTTTGTGGCTGATTGGGTGGTTGCTGTTGGATTTCAGTACTGGCATCATATTTGTCACTTTCTTGAACACTTTGATATTTTGGTATTTATCGTCGCTCCGCTTTTCCTCAATGAAGGCCTCGAGAACAAGACACGGGTGTCTAAATGCCTAATATCGCAGGGCCATCATATCACGTAAAAAGTTCTGTCTTCCAGCCATGCTTGAATATGGCACGATTTGTAAGTTTCAACTTCTTCCATCTGGCGCACGCAAGATATCCAACTAATAAGGCATCGTTGCCAAGAACAGTCGATAATCGAAAAAGTTTTATTCATTGTCCTATGTAGAAATCCCAGCCTTACTTCCCACGTAATACAAATGCCTTGGATAAACAATTGAGTTGTTGTAATCCGTGTGCTCTCTGTTTGACTCTCATCTGTTGTTATAGTGTAGCTGACGGGTAACGATGTCTCCCTATCTCCGCTGTTAGGAATGTTTACTACTCGGATAACTTTTAATGATGTAACTGTTCTCCTGGTTTTATTTGCAGACGGGAGTGAACAGGTTTAGTCCAACAGGTCAAAACAGAGAAAGCTAAAGTCATTAAATATTACAGACCCAAATTGGTTAACAGAAATAACTTGCTTAAATATGAAATAAAAGGGAATGACAGAAGCCAAGAGGAGAGTCTTCCTTCTAAGTCCCAGGAACTGAAAGTTGAAACCGTCGAATTACACCTGCAAAGTAACAATGGTGACATGAAGAATCGCTTTCGTTAGACCTAGGTCCTCCAGTTCCTCAAAATCTCTTTCAAGATGAAGTTGGCGTTCGATGGAACAAGCTACTAGCAGGTGAACTGCACGCCAACGAGTTCACCGATTTCAGGACTCATAGCCAGAGTGGTCATGCAACAGTTGGAATTGCTGGTCTTCGGATAGCATACACCGGAATTCTGGGCTTGGTAGGAGAACGATACATTTGCCGTCATCAAACGAGATCAGGTGCTGATATTCAATGGACATGTCAGCACTGCTTTTCCAAACATATACTTTTCGAGAAGAGGGAAAGGAAACAGTCGGCTACCCTTCCGTGTTTTTCTCGGCTGCCACAACTATCGCGCTGTCCTGAAAACCAAATTATCTAGGAAAGCAACAGACATAAAGCAACGACAACCACCCAACCGACCACAAGCACATTTGCGTTATATCGGCATGACGATACCCACTACTATAAACCAGAAAACAAGGTTTCCGAACTGCAGCACCTAAGATGAGTGCTCAGAGCAAATGGCCATCCACGCAAGTTTCTTACTATGCGCATGTGTAAACGAGACGATTGAGTGACCCAAGCATGCCCCAAATTTTGGCGAACGTATCAGATGCCATCAGCCGCCTTCTCATACCATTTGTACTTGAACTCGTAAACAGACCAAAGGCAATCATCAGAAGCCAGGGAATGAGGAAGAAGGACCCACTACCACCGCCGGCAACATCTGGAGTCTTTTACCGTATCTGGTGTAGTTGCAGACAAAGCAAATTCGCTGGAAAATGCGGGATATTACTTTGCATGAATGGCCGAACAAGCAGCCATTTGGAGGAATAATGCCTCCATTTTCTCCATAAAGACGTTGCCTCGGCAGATTAATCGGCTACACAGGTAGGATGCGGACGAACAACAGTTCATAACAGTCTCAACGAGTCAAATTGCTGACTACGACAGTTCTCACTTCGTATCCGACAATGTCCATCATGTGTCCACAGGATTCGTGGGCAGGAACAGTTACTAGCATGTGAGTTAATGACAGTTAATGACAGTTAATGACAGTAATGTCAGTTAATGACAGTAAACTTGGGCATCATCTACCGCACTCTCTCCTCTTCTCCGACCTGGGCCCAGCGTCATGATCCCCCTAGAAGACCAGAGGTTGTATAGGGCACAGATGCCTGTTGGGGCGGGAATCTACATCTAGGTCTGCTACGTCTATATATGTTCACCACACACTGTTTCTTGAAAAGTTCACGGGCGAAGAAGACAATTAGCTCCAAGTCACTTTTCAGAGAACATCCTTGTATAATAAGAGGGCAAGAACGCAATATGTAACCCAACCCAGAGAACAAAAGATATGTCAGCGGGTAATACGAAACCGGTAGGGTTAGCATCCGCTACCGGGTTATGAGGGTCGAACAGTAGTTTTTTGCCGCAATATATGTGCAGATTTTGAGATCCGGTGTCTTTACCTCACGCAGACCTAGCTGACATGATCCACTTTTATTCGGACTTTGACGGGAGAAAGAATGAGTCCTACTCTGCGCGATATTTCATTATCAAAGTAAAAGGGATGTGTTTTGAAACTATTGCGGCGTCCTAATAGTCGCCTCTTGGAAATTTGCCATTGAACCCGATACTTTGGTCCTACTACCGCCAAGGAAATGTTGTTTGACCCTTCTAGCCCGGCAACGAATGCGGTAGGGTTACGTGGGTCGGTCACTTAGTACACGCTGACCTATCCTATGTTCCCCGAGTTGGGTCGCCTATGACGTTCTTGCCAATGAGAGGAGTAGAAGAAGCTCACCTTAGTTCGCGGAATAACCAGGGCTAGGATAGTTGGTTGACGACAAACTGCTGTCCAGAGCGAAGATGGCTTTAGGTGCATCTAAGGCCCTCTAAGAAGATGCATACCGTTGGGCGAAGGACGGCAAGGGCTTGCGTATGACAAGAACGGATAAGCGCTATGGAAATCAGTGGAGGTTCACCTTCCAAAATCATAATTTTAGTAATCATGTAGAAGGAGCAATAAGTAAACCCTGCAATTACATGGTGCTGAGACAAACGCCCTCACTGTGGAGGTAGACAACGCTGCTGAACTGCTGGCACAGGTCCAACTAAAGAAAATTAGAAAGGGGTTTATTATTTAGAGCACTCACTGGACTAAAACCCAGGAAGTTCTAAGTAACATCTTAGAAGACGGTTTAAAATTACAAAGAGTAATTAACTGAGGTTGCAGTTTGGATCAGCAGTGCATTTCAATCACATCCCCACCATTATAACAGCATTAAGTGTACATTTATTAAAGCCTTGTATCTTCCTTAACTTTGCCACTTGAAATTATTATTCCTGCAGCCTATTGCTCAATGATAATTATTGCCGCCGTTAAAATGTACGTGCAGCCTAGCTGTCGCAGGATTTTATAAGGACTGTGCGGCCTCCTTGGTCTTGTGAAAAGTGCACAGCCTACAGCGTGCAAACCTAGCGTATATGTAAAAAGGCAGGTTATATTTTATAAAAACACAGAAATACAGCACGCCTTGTAAACGGTAAAATAGGTGGTTTCTGTCAGTATGCATTTTAAGAACGTCGGACACCTGCGTAAGGCGAATTGATTTAAATGTGCGGTTTTTACAGACGGGTGACTGAACCAATGAAAAAAGTGCACACCAATTAGGCAGTGATTGCCAGCCGGATGGTACTGGATGATGCGAACGAAAATCCCGCAAAGAAGTTTATGGGAGTCCGGTCAACTGCTAATCCGGGAATGAAATTCCTGCAATCCACGACTAGAATGCGGACCACCAAGCAATAATCGCACCAACTATATCTCCCGGTGAGGACCACGGCAGATGCTGCTTTTGATAGGCACGTGGTGGTAGGGCAAATACAGCCTATATATACAGCACCCTATACTTGTTAATCACAGTTATCTGCAACTGTCCCTGATGATAGGTTCAAGTAAGCATCCTAAACTTCAGGCAAATACTCTTCTAGTTCCGCGATCGCATCTCATTTTTTGCATAAGGAGAGTGCCAAGAATGCAGGACCAACGCCTCTCCGCCCCCTCTCTCTCTCTCTCTCTCTCTGGCACTCTACAACTCCCTTTAGTTATGTTAATCCGTATCTTGCAAAGGGCCGCCAAGGCACCCGCATCCATCGCTGGCGCGGCTTAGCTTTGATTTTTAGCATGTATTTGGGGAAACAGAGCTGAAGGTAGTCTGAAGAGGTTATGCTGGAACGCTTGTGGGTTGCGTGTGGTGTACGGGGATTGAGGGATGTCAACGTTTAGTCATCCTAGCAAGGCAAAGGACGAGAAAACGCTTTTACTTAACCGCCACACGCTTTTGCTGGAGCGAACGCGCATTTCGTTGCCTGGTTGGCTCGGCTGCACGTCAAAGTTCTCGCCTGCCTCTTGCAGAGAATGTGCGTTGGGTCGCTCCAGTTACACGGCTCCCAGTCTGCCTCCTTTCTATCGCCCTGGACGAACAGGGAATGCGCATTCGGCCAAATAGTGTGGCGCACTTAATAGCAGCTAGATTATAATTGCAAATGTCATGAAAGCTGTTTCAAAGTTGCCTTAACGGAATAAGAAGACGAAGAAGAATTGCTTGCTGAAACAAATAGTTTAAGCCTGACATTTCGGGTTCTAGCGCGAATCCATCCTCCGAGACCGTCGTAAAAAGGGTAATAGAGGGACAGGTAGGCAGTGTTTGCAGTACGCAGTCACTAGCCGACCACCTGCCTACAGTACTTAGCAGTATTCGCGTTCATTGCACGGGTCCTATTTGATGCGATGCTTACTGGTCGGTCTGCGCTCCAACCGTTTCTGGTCGTGATCAGGTAGAGGAGATGCGATCGCTGGAACAAGAAGTTTATTGGCCTGACGTTTCGGATTCTCCCTCGAGTTCATCATCAGAGACAGTGGCAGATAAGGTGCGAAGTATTTATAATCTGTAGTGAATACGCGAACGCAGCCTACGTGATCATCGCAGGGCGATCGTAATTGACGCGATGATGACTTGGCCATCCGCGTCCGAGCCGTTAATCACCGTGATTTCAGCATCCCAGCTGGATGCTGGTGTGATAAATACGGTGCAAGTTGGCTCATTGTCATTGGAGGTATTCGTCGCCTGTGCCCTCTCAACATGACTGATTCCCCTGCTCAGGCAAAGCCTCGGAGCCGCGAGATGATTGCGCTTGTTCATGGACTGCAGACCTGAGAACCATGACTTGAACAGGTCGTGACCCACGCGGTTAGCACCTCCTGCGAGGATTTTGGTCTGGCTAAACTTGGAAGTGTAACCCAGCTCCGTCGAATGAGCAACGAACTCGGAGTTAGCGTTATTCCTCTTCACTGCTGTGCATGTTCGAACATTCGCGCTTGGAGTAGTCTCCCAGTCCCTCCTTTTTTTCACTTCGTCCGCAACCGCACCAGATCTGTTAAAAGACTTCAGACGTTTCCCGAGTCAGCTAATTAGTGTAGGTGTTGTTATCATCGAGAAATGCAGCCTTTTTAATCAAAATTCGGAACGAAACTGCTTTCAAACAAAATGGAACGCCAGTTTTCCGAACCGCAATAAAAGAATGCCATTCTCACTTTCTGAGTATTCCTGGTTGTAGCTAGCAGAGCAGGAGTCCACGACTTAAAAGGTGGGTGATTAAGCTAAAAGGTTTTTGCATCCCCCAGTTTAAACCTTAAGTTCGGAGATTGCTGGCTGAAGAGGGCAAATATGCCATCCTTGTTTGTATTACCTATCTCCAGCCTGGATGCCAGCATTTATTGCTATAAGAAGTTATAGAATACATTGGGCTTGCACTCAGCAAATACAGTTCGAAATTATGCGGAAGGAAGCGATTACAGAAGATATGAGAGAAGTTACACCTGTGGGAGGTCACGGTGACTTATACGTTTGTAATCCCCCACATGAAGTTGTTATTTACTGTATAGATTGTCCATCACCATTGGGGTTTGCACAGTTGGGTGTGCTTTTAGCGTCTGGAGTGGGGAAAATAAATATGAACGTGAAAACTTAAATGTGCGATGGAGTTGCCAATCTTCGTTGAGCTTGTAAAAGACATGCCTTTCGGCCAGTGTCGCATACCACCACTAATCTTATATCCGAACTGATCAGCTGCAGTGTGCTTTGCCCTAATAAATATATATTGCACTCTATGTAGACTAACATTCATTTTCAGGCACCTCAAAGTGCTTTAATTGTTTGAAAACCTCCGTGCACGCTACAGAATGAGATAAATCGGTGAATTACATCTGGAAATCAGTCTATTGAAAAGAAGGCAAGTGCTCCAGAAATATTTTCACAGAAGAGAAGAGTTCAACCCCCAGAATGGATCTGCGTGTCCGAACGTTTTCCTTTTTTTCGTTTTCAAGGTCAGGAAGATAGCAAGGGCCGAAACAGGTAAGGTTGACAACATGACAAATCAGACTAGTCTAGTGCCTCTGTATGCGATTGCCTCAATCTCAGTAGCAGGCATCAACAACCAAATTAGCCCGAAGCAAACTTGTGAGTTTGGCACGTCTGCCGTTTTAGTCACGACCAGCCTCACACGTCTCGAGTTCTCTTGTTCTTGCATCGCCTGGACAGCAAGTTCTAAGGTGTGACTTTGTTTTAGCCTGTAAACAGACACAAGTGATAATTGGCTTCCCCGCAAAAGTGAGATTTAACCAAGCAACGAGGGCCCCACTGGGAGCCATGAGTTTAACACATTTGGGTCAAGTTAGCCACCCAGCCTAATGCAACGTACGTAATTAGTATATATATATATATATATATATATATATATATATATATATATATATATATATATATATATATATATATATATATATATATATTGCTAATAGAAGCGAAGATGCGCGTTCCAGGAAATAAATGAGAAGAAGAGGGGATCATGGGAACCATGGTTATATTGTCCTGAAGTTTCAAAATCAAACAAGATTTCATCGTCGGAGGTAAGTATTGTACCGCGCCTCAGAGTATTTATAGGTGGTAACATTAAGGGTAATAAGGGATTACTAAGGTTTTCGAATTTGCGTGGAGGAGGGGCTGGGTTGGGGGTGGAGATCCTCAGTCATCATGCTGCTTGATGAGGAGGGCGGTGGTTCACCCTTGGCGATCATCCTTTGCCTGTTCACCGGGCCAGAGAC
>WEDG01013612.1:0-13724 GCA_017591395.1 Schistocephalus solidus
GAGACGGATGATACATCGCGACTATTCGCTGTCACGGCGTACGCGAAACCTACAAAGACAATTTCGGTCTGAAGTTTAGTATAAACGAATAAGAAAACTCATCGTAATAGAAAACCCGAAATATTTATAGAGAAATTTAACAATAGAATAGTCATGTTAATATACACTTAATGGTACGTTTACGATTGCACCTGACGATTCTATTTAGATTTGTTACTCAGTGGCCGGCCTCTGAACATGTAAGCTTAGGAAATATTATATTTCTGTGACGTCCCTTTCGGCGCAATGAAGCGAAAATCTGCTTGCCTTGGTCAAACGCACCTAAGATAGTGTACAAACGGAAGGAAGGCTACCAATTCTTGTTAAAGAGTGTTGGGAAATACACTTGCATGTTAGGCGGCTTGATGATGGCCATACTTTACGTTGCGCTTAATCTAGAGGAATATGTATGTGCAAAACTCTGCTAAAGATTATTTTCAAAAGTAATTCAGCTTTTTCTGCTTTATTCACTCTTTGAATTGAATTAACAGGGTTCCTATACATTAACAACTTCAGTTTACTCAACTAGGTCAATTTTTCACATTTTCGTAATCCATACATTTTCTAAAAAATAGTATTTCTAGACAATGTAATATTAATTTGCAAACCACAAAAAGCCTAATTTTTCCTTACGATCGGTTCTTTATTGATGTTAACCTTTTGTGGACCCAGGGTGCGCTGATTTCGCGTAACGGGCCGTAACTCATGAAATACATCAAATTTCATGAGTAAGACAGCTACTGTATATAGAGAGACTTAAATGCCTGAAGCAATTCCCTCTGTGGTACAAGCAGCAAAGAAGTGAGCTTATTTTAGTTCACAAGATAATACACGGCCTTCAGTGAGGGCTGCGCTTCAATTACAGGTTTCAGTGGAACCTCTAATCTCATCTTCATGGACACGAAATGAAGCTGTGCACGAAAATGCCCAGACAAAACCTCCGCTCTGAATTCTTCCCGCAACGGGTGTTAAAACAGTGGAAGGATCTCCCGCTGTCGGTCGTGGAGATGATATCCCTACAGATTTTCAAGAATCGCTTGGACAATTATATGTGTCCCTTGTTTCCCCTTACGATCTTAACACGAAGTAATATCACATCAACTCCAGACTCGAGTTATTAAAAAAACAATGTTTCTTATATTCTGTGAATACTATTTGTATAGTGTATGTTATTAAGAGTACGCACAAAGATGTATATGATTCACTGGCATGTAAGCAATAAGGGTTTCAAAGGCATTGCCTGTCATCCTCACCAAATAAACTGAAATTGATATGTATACAATAAAAGCGGTTACCGCAAACAACTTATTATTGGCAATTAATTATATTTTTAAAATTTAAACTTTAATTCTATGTTTGCGCTTTATACTTCTATTTTTTACGTGGATTTATAAGGATGACAAGAAAGGATATGTCCGTGAAGCACTATGAGACTGAAGATTTCCACCTATTGTTAAATACAACGACCACAGGAATATGTAGTTGTTTAAAGGTTAGAAATACAAAAAATTATAAACACTTAACCCACTAAATACAGCAAGAAACGAAGAAATCCGTTCAGAGTGGAGAAAGAGAAATGAGACTATGTCGGGTGAAACAGTACGAGACTGTATAATTCCACCTATTGTTAAAGACAAACAACACAGGTATGTGCAATTAATGGCGGTTTAGAAATACAAAAATTTCATTAACACTTAATTCAATAACGTCAGCACGAAACGAAGAAATATGTTCAAAATTTGAGATTTCTCTTAGCTTTCAAAAATCGACCTGCGCGCCTTGACCATGACCCTGGGTGGGCGGTATGTGGGCTAGCTTCCACTCGGTAGGCAGAGCACCCGCCTCCATCGAACTTTCAAAGATCTTGGAGAGCGGAGAAGCCAGCTGGTCGGTGAGTTCATTCAGAACTTTTGCGGATAAGCCATCTGTGCCAGTCAATTTAGTGGGACGAAGCTGTTTCAGACTTTTCCTTACGGCATCTGTTGGGAAAGGCACTGGGCTTATTTTATCTAATTTTTTTACCACGCAGATTTGTGTCAATTGTCATCGCCAATAGCTGACCTACTTTTCAAACTTAACTGTACAGGATTTCACATTCGTTTAAATTGAATTTTATCCAACGACAGTGCTCTTCCGGGTACTCAAATAGGTATATATTTTTATCTTAGTAAGGCATTTGATAATGTGCCTCATATACGACTTCTAGCAATAGGATTTCGTATTCCCCTTACGGATTTTATTAGATCATACCTACACGTTCAAAAACAAAACGTTTTAGTGGGTTCTCATACTCAAGTGATACCCCAATTTTTAGTGGTGTCCTTCAAGGTACCGTATTAGGTCTTTTGTTGTTCTTACTGTATATAAATGATATTTCATTGATAGTTAAACATTAAAAATATTTATTTATGCTGATGACCTCAAATGCGTGTATTCCTTCCCTTACTCTACGACTGAACGATGCATAGAACAAATACATTCAGACTTAGACGCTCTTTGGGCGTGGAGCTCCACACGGCTAATGGAGTTCTCACGTTCTAAGTGTCGCTACATGAGTTTTGGGCCTGTTAGTCTGCCGTAACCTGTTATTTTTGAAGGTTGCCCTATGACTGAATGTTCCTCCACCAAGGACTGGAGCTACACTAATAAATTAGATCTTACGCCTCATGCCGATAGAAGTACGGCCAAAGCTGCTCAGAATCGCGGCTTTATTTCTCATAATTTATACCTTCCTGAAATTAAATTATGACTTTATCATGTGTTTGTGCTTCCCATTCTTGAATTTTTGATGTCCTTTTCTTCGGTTTAATGAAAGAATCTAGCCGTTCAAAAATTGAAAACGTCGAAAGACATTTCCAAAAAAACTCCTGTTTCCAACTCTTTCAGCTATTTCCTACTCAACCAGATGCCAGCCAACTTAGCTCAAATTTCTTTGGGTCAGGAGACTGGTAGCAAGCCTATGTCTCCTTTTCCGACTACATAATATCTCAACTCTCCCCAAGCTTTCTGTTAGTCTTCCGTATAAACTTTGAAATTCGGTACTAATCATACCTCCTCCTGCATCCCCCACGTGTAAACGCTTTCTCTTCTTTGCTTCTAGGTATAGTTTTCTTTGGAATAACTTGCCAATTGAAATTAGGTCGTTAACTAGTCTATCTGCATTCAAGCGAAGACTGCACATCTATCTTAACCCAGATTCGATTAACCTTTTATTTTCCTCATCGTTTCCCAGTAGATTTGCCATTAACTCGGAAAAAGGAACATCGGGAATTTAAGTGACCCCTCTTGAAACTATTTTTTCGCTATCTCGAGTCCTACATGAACCAGGATGTCTACATGAATCACCAGCCATCGAAACGATGAAGTCATTCGAACGTACAAATTAGGTGGTCCACAGTCTAAAATGTTGCCGTTTCGTTTGATACTAACCATCATCAGAATTAAATTCTGGATCCTAACATGCTAAGGCTTAAGTTCATTGACGCATTTTAGTGAGATTTTGTTTCATACGCCTAAGTGATCAAGAACGAACCATGTCAACGTTTCATTATCTTATTCTGAAATGCCACTGCAGTATTACCCTACTCTTTCACCTGACCTTATTTTCTCAAGCAGTAATTTTCTCCTACACTCTATTCGAAGATGGACGCCTATTGAACTCTGCCTCCATTTTTAAGGAGGGAGTTTTTTCACTGCCTATTTTTTTCTAGTTCACAATTAATTTCAAAACATCGCTAACTGTTGACCTAGCAGTACACGTTCTGTCTGCATTATTAAGTATTTGAACATTTTATCTGCACACATTGTCATAACTTTATTTCGTTACGAATGTTTGTTGATACAGTGCCTTGCCAGTGCCTTGCAGTATTTACCTGATTTCCAGCGAAGAATAATTTGTGGTTGATATAATTTTTCATCCTGCATAGCCTCTTCGCTAATTCTATTTTCAGTTTAAACTCGTTACCTAGCAGATATTTGCTTGCAGTGACTTGCTTAAAATATTAAATCTTTTATTCCACAAAACGTTACTAGTATTAATTTTCCTTCGTTTTATTGATTTGAAAAGTACTTATATTTTAAAACCAATATGAAACCCCAGTCAGTACTTAGACGCAAACATCCTCTTCGCGTAAAACTTCCACTAGAACAACCCACCTTAAGCATGAAGAAATTAGACCTTGACGCCCTGAAAAAATTTAATATCTTTATGTCTAAATATGGTTCTCTCTTCACGATCCTTGGTACCATTTTTGAGGGAAAGTTGTCTTCACTCACTTCTCAACAATGCGTGAAACTAGAGCCTTTTATAAACATGGTCAGTACTGAGTCACTTGACCGACATAAGAGAAGTTTCAATTTTCTTTTAAAAAACGTTCCCAAGAGTAAAATCCCTGGACGTTGCATTTCATTTCCTTTACTCTTGCGGCTTTAACTTTAAAGTCGCTGAAGCTAAAAGGTTATCTTCCCGTAGTAAAAACCCTCATGTTCTGGTCAAACATTATTCAGCGATTAAAGTTGACCTTATTTTCTCTAGGCATGAGCACTTTGCTCAATATTTTGAAAAAAACAAGTTGTTTATCTGTAGGGATAAAACCCCAATGGAACGTCGGGGTTCATCCTTATTAGCAAACAAGAAGCCTTGGTCTACACCTTCAATACCAAAAGTTATCTCAGAGGTTTGTCCTGTAGCTAAAGCAAGCCCACGGCCCTCCGGATCGACAGGAATTTCGATTCAAGCTGAATCTTCACCCGTTAACCTTGTTTCTGGTTTGAGTGAAATTGTGTCAACTCCACTTCTTTCTCATCCCAAGCAAACCATGCCTGCTATACCTGCCAAATCTACTAACCCTAAGAAAACTCCTAGTAAATCTAAATCTGTGGCTATTCCAGGCTTTAAAATCAGCAATGGCATTACCGATGGGAAACCTGCTAACCCCTCAGCATCTACAACAGCTGCGAACGCTAACGTTAGCATCTTTCCCAAACCAAAAATTGTCCGAAATCCACAAATATTTAACGCTTCTAATTATTATTATTATTATTTTATTTATTGCCAGTTTACAGGCAAGGTCAAAAGGGATATATACAGTAAGGGGTCCAGCTGACAGTGAAAAAAACTCCTGATCGTTCTTTAAGGTATTTTCAGGAGAAAAACTGCAGCTTGTTGAACAGATTAAAGTTTAGGACAGGGAAGTGTTGACACAGGTGCACAGTGTAGTACTTCTCCTTTCGGTGTTGTGGATCTGGTCTTCTGTACTAGCAGCAAGTATGCCGGCGAGCGGCTGCTAGCTGTAGACTGAGGAATAGCCCGATTACGGACTGCAGAGCCAGCAATATTGCCTTCAGCATGAAGTCCGGCATAGGATTCAGAGTCCGTGGACGCCATCAGAACGGAAAAGAGCTTCCAGAGAATCAGCACCCAAAATTCGCGGAAGGTGTCCTGAATGTAGAAAACTAGTGACAGCTCTCGTAAACAAAGGATAGTTTTGCTGAATTTTTAATACTTCTGGGTAGTTTATTCCAGATTGCTATAGCATTTACCGAAAAACTGACGGTATTTAACGGTGCGTGCCAAAGGAAGAAATAAGAATACATCTCTATGATTGGTGCGCCGACAGTGGTCGAGCTGCCTCAGGGATGTAAGGGGGTTAAAGGTAAAAACCGTTTAAAAGCTTGAACAGTAAAAATAGTCCCTTCTGTAATCTACGAAGCCACAACGGGTCGAGGCTTGTAAGCTCACAGCGTTGTTGGTAGGACAAGTTTCTGTGCTCTGAAGTAATAACTCTTTTAGTAAAGAAGTGCTGGACTGATTCTATCTTCCTCCGTTCACTCGCGTGCAGAAGGCTAAATAGAAACGAGCAGTATTCCAGACTAGGTCTGACATACATTTTATAAAGGCTGGTCCTAATATTGAGGGTTTTAAAATTTCTGAGAATAAACCCAGTGGTTTGGCGTGCTTTAGAGACAATCAGGGCGCAGTGCTCTGACAGATTAAGACTACTAGAATATGATATGCCCAGATCCGTTATAAACCCGGGCACATTTAAGTCATGACCGTCTATGCTTAGATGAGGCTGATGGTTGTCACAACTAACCATAACGGAACATTTGTGCCAAGAGAGCGAAAGGCGCCATGTGCGACACCAGTTTTTCGAAATCATTTATTCCTTTTTCAAATGCACGTTTTCCGCCAATTTTTGCTAACGTCCCTCAAAATCTCATTTCTATGCCACCCCCTATCTTTCAAACGCCACAATATAGCCTTCCCTTCCAAAGTTTTCATCCAAATATGCCGCTGTACAATAATCTCAGTTCTCTTAACAGTAATATTTCGACAAATTGTAGACCAGAGCAATTTTGTTTCCCACCTTTCGTTTCTTCTTTCCAGTTTTCTTCTCCGCCACCAAATTATCCTTTTTATAAATACTGATGAGCGTAACCTGCCGCTCAGGAATACGCTCAGCTTAGTTTCACTCAATGCGAGGTCAGTTGTAAATAAGATGGCTGAGCTTAGAACAGTAGCCTTTGAGCTTGATCCAGATGTGCTGTGCATCACTGAATCCTGGGCTCACTCTTTTATTTCTGACTCGACGCTTGCTATAGATAATTTCAATTTGTACCGACAAGACCGCGCTGAAAAACGTGGCGGTGGTTGCCTCCTTTATATTAAGTCATCCTTTGTACATTTCCCTTTTCATCTGAACATTTCGTCTTTTTCTGGAAATGTATGCTTTGCTTCAGTCATCCTCCCGCACAATAAAAAAAGTGGTAATTGGCTGTGTCTATAATCCTCCGTGTTATTCTGGCAATGAAAGCGAGCTCTGTGAACTATTTGAAAAAGTTGCAGACACTCAGTTTGATGTCAAAATAATCGTAGGCGATTTTAATCTGCCAGACATTGACTGGCAGGCCAATTCCTCTCTGCTTAACATCAGAAATTGGTCGATACTATTAACTTTTCAAAAATGTCCCAACTAATCAGATCAGTTACTAGAAATGACAACATTTTAGATTTAATTTTTACAAACGATGTCCACCCTCTCTTTATAAATTTTCCTCGTGATCTATTTACAAGTGATCACGCAATAATTCACTGTTGTTTTCCAGTTCCCCTTCTTACGAAGCCTGAGGTTAAATGCAATAACCTCGACTTTGCTAACATAAACCATGAAACAGTAAATAATTTCGTAAGCACTCTAGATTGGCATAGCATATTCTCAATCAACGATCTAAACTTTTTCCGTGAGCTATTGCAGAGCCTCACAGAAAAAATCCAGGCTTTTATCCTGTTTAAGATTTTTAATTCACATACAGCTTCTTCTACTGTTCCGCATTTTCTCCAGAACAGACTTAAAAATTACGAAAGCAACGTAAAGATTCATCTAAAAGCTCTTTGTCAGTTCATTTAAGGATTGCACAAATATTTGAATTAGCATCGAAAATTAGGCTCGCGAGAGATAAGCGTAGGGAGTCTCGGGCACTAAGTGATGCCAATTCATCAAAATCTGTTGCTCAAATCTTTCATGTTCGGTCAGCGGCTAAGCGTCTGAATGTAACTCCGCCCTTACTCGACTGTAACAGAAAATTTGTTACAGATGATTTGGGCAAAGCAGAATTGTTAAACTCGTTTTTTGCCAACCACTTTACCACTGAAACTAGCCCCACTCCCACAATTCCTCTGCTTTCAAATTCACTTCTAACAACTATTAATTTCTCGCCTTCATGTATTTTTAAAAGAAATAGCTCACCTAAAAAATTCACATTCAGTTGGAACTGATAACATTCCAAACTCACTTATTAAACAGTTAAGGGATTTTCCACCTTTACTAAGCAAATTATACTCAGTATTTCTCGAAAATGGTTTCTTCCCCGATTATTGGAAAACTTCTATTATAATACCAGTTTTTAAATCTGGTTCCCGCTCGGACATTCATAACTATCACGGCTTCTTACCGGACCGTTCTTGTGAAACCTGCCACATGTCTTTTCTAAATCTACTAACCTCTCTTCGTAATGATCATCTATCTGTAGTAGTTATCTATTTTGATCTTAGTAAGGCATTCGATAAAGTGCCTCATAAACGACTTCTAGCTAAACTAGAAGCTATATGATTTCGTAGTCCCCTTACTGACTTTATTAGATCATACCTAAATGATCGAAAACAAAAAGTTTTAGTAGGGTCCTCATACTCAAGTGCTACCCCGATTGTTAGTGGTGTCCTTCAAGGTACCGTATTAGGTTCTTTTGTTGTTCTTACTGTATATAAATGATATTTCATCGATAGTTAAACATTCTCAATCTTTTATTTATGCTGATGATCTCAAATGTGTGTATTCCTTCTCTAACTCTACAACCGAACGGTGCCTAGAAAAAATTCATTCAGACTTAGACGCTCTTTCGGCCTGGAGCTCCACATGACTAATGGAGTTCTCACCTACTAAGTGTTGCTACATGAGTTTTGGGCCTGTAAGGCTGCAGCAACCTCTTATCTTTGAAGGTTGCCATATGATTGAATGTTCCTCCATCAAGGACACCAATAAATTAGATTTTTCGCCTCGTGCCGATAGAATTACGGCCAAAGCTGCTCAGATTTGCGGCTTTATTTCTTATAATTTCTACCTTCCTGAAATTAAATTAAGACTTTATCGTATGTTTGTACTTCCCATTTTTGAATTTTGCTGTCCTTTCTTCGGTTTGATGAACGAATCTAGCCGTTCAAAAATTGAAAATGTCCAAAGACATTTCACAAAAAACTCATATTTCCGACTCTTTCAACTACTTCCTACTCAACAAGAAGCTACTCAACAACGAAGCTAAAAATTTTTGGGTCAGGAGACTTAAAGCAGGCTTTCGTCTCCTTTTTCGACTTAATAATAGTTCAACTCTCCCCAAGCTTTCTGTCATTACCCCCGTTAGTCTTCCTTATAACCTAAGACATTCTGCACTAATTATACCTCCCCCTGCATCCTCCACGTGTAAACGCTCTCTCTTCTTTGCTTCTAGGTATAGTTTTCTTTGGAATAACTTGCCAATTGAAATTAGGTCGTTAACTAGTCTATCTGCATTCAAGCGAAGACTGCACATTTATCTTAACACTGATTCTATTAACCTTTTATTTTCCTCATCTTTTCCCAGTAGCTTTCCCCATGACTCGGAGAAAGGACCATCGGGAATTTGAGTAACCCTTTTGAAACTATATTTACGCTACCTCGAGACGCCCATGACTTATAATGTCTCCTTATATCACCCGTCCTCCAAACGATGACGTCATTCGGACGTACAAATTCGGTGGTCCACAGTCTTAAATGCTGCGGTTTCTTTGGATACTAACCATCATCAGAATTCAATTCTGGATCCTATGATGCTGAGGAATTAAGTTCATTGACGCATTTTCGTGAGATTCTGTTTCATACGCCTAAGTGATCAAGAACGAATCACCTCGACGTTTCATTATCTCATTCTGAAAGGCTACTGCAGTATTACCCTATTCTACCACCTGACCATTTTTTCCTCAGCAGTTTTTTTCTCCTACCTTCTATTCGAAAATGAAGGCATATTGAACTCTGCCTCCATTTTCATGGTAGGAGTTTTTTTTCACTGCCTATTTTTTTCAAATTCACCATTAATTTTAAAACATTGCTAACTGTTGACATAGCAGGACAAGTTATGAATTTGTACATTTTATCTGCACACATTGTCATAACTTTATTTCGTTACTAATGTTTGCTTAGACAGTACCTTCCCGGTGCTAACCAAATATAAATTCTAAATTCTAAAGTACTTATCACATATGAGTTCTAAATTATATGATCTTTAACATCTAGCTATCTATCTATCTGTGGGTGTGGCAATACTGTGATGCTCTTCCTCGTCAAAAGGCGGTTCCTCTGTATACACGGACATAAAGAAATTGGATGTTAGGTTGGTCTTGTATCAATTGTATTTTTAAGGCACAGAGGGCCCCATCATTACAAACTTAGTATCACGGTATTAATAAATCAATAGTGGATGATTTCTGCACTATGTGAACAACCATTTGAACAGCAGAAACGATTAGTATGGTAGGCATATCCGATTCAGAACGATTTGCCATTTTTAAGACAAAAGTCAACAATCTTTGGAATATACGGTGAACTAGAAAAGATTTATCGGTCAACGTGTTTCCCTGATATTCTTTTAAACAAGGAATGTGGTCCTGATTTTGTTTTGTCTGATTGACGTAAACAAAGAACCTTTATCGAGTTTTTCGGTATGTCTTTGACTATTTCTGACTCAAAGTTTGATCTTTTTCTCAGAAAATTCCGATACCAATTTCGCTGTTTCCGTAAAGTGGAAAAATGTTCAGGTTGTTGATACCTGGCGTATATTCTCCACAGTCTTCTTTTCTTCTTGAAAATCCTTTTTAATTCCGATAACACCCACTAGGGTCGGGAGACACGTAATCTCCTTTTAAGTAGACAGCGGCTCTCTTCAAACGGCGTAATCAAGTTACTAAAGAAGAAACCAGGCAGCGTTTGGGTCAGGTTTGTGTGCAGGACTCCAGATTATCTCATTCAGTAGTTCTTTCATTTCGGTATAAACATCTTTTCATAAATTTCTCTCACTAACTGCTCGAAGTTTGGATACAGAAAAATGACTGTACTCCCAAGCAAGAACGCAATGATCACTTCGTCCAAGGGGTTATGAGGGAACTTAATCTAATGATGTAATTGTTGTCTCTAATAATGATTTGATCAAAACAGCTTGACTGCTAGCCAGTTCGGAACCATGTGTCCATTGTGACGTGTTGGGTAAGAAACTCATCAGTTACCAACTAAAGTTATTTCTTTTTGAGCAGTACATCGATACCCAATCGATGTCGGGTGAGTTGAAATCTCGAAATATTAATACGTGTTTGCTAAGACAGATTTGATTTACTTCCGTTATGAATGCTTCGTACGTGTCCATCCGCTGTCCGTAGAGGTCAATATACCACGGCAATATGGAGGTCTGGTTGGTTTGGGACTTTCAGTTTACAACAAAGTATTTCGCAAGACGAGATCCTATTTGGCGGGGGCCCATCCGGAATGAAGTCAATGCCTTCTCGTATGAACATTACGATTCCACCACCCCTACGTCCATTTTTATCCATGCGGATAAGCTGAAAACCGTCTATTCTGACTTATGTGTCTGCGATTTGTTCATTAAACCATGTTTCAGTTAGAGCTATGAAGTCAAGTTGTAAATGGTCCACGACCAGTCTGATTTCATCCAATTTTGTTGAATAGACTCTGTACATTTGTGTACATCATTGTCATCTTGTTTTTTGTTCACTCGATCTCTAGAGTTTGCTGTTTCTTGCGCCTGACGATTATTGCTGGGTATTTCGCAAAATATATAACTGCCCTGTCTGGGTTCAAATCTAAAGGCATTAGTAGGGCTGTTGACCGGCGTGTTTGCCCTCAATTTCACCGGATGTTCCCATAAAAACCAGCGCACCATTTTTATGATCTCTTTGTCTACAATTTTGAAGTTAAGTTCTCCCTCATATCGACATCTTTCAACTCTGTTTACAGTGTCCTTATTTTCATTCAATCGGTGGGAGAGTAATGTGGCTGAAAAAAAACACCACGATGATTTTTTCATAGTCTGGACTTTCGAGAGAGCAGTAGATCTACCTGCTGTTTTCTTCAAAAGAGGACTTTTGATTGTTTTTGTCACAGCATCTCTGTTTCATTTCTAACGAGAGGCTCCAATCGAAAGATCTGTTGGATTTCGACTATCACACTGGGTTCTTTTGTATTATGCAATAAATTTTGGAATGTCACCTGATTGTGTTTTGGGTTTCACCAGCAGCCTCGGGGACTCCATGAACTACAAGACAAAATGATCTGTCCGGTAAAGAACCTGTTTCTTCATCCTGCTTTCTTTAAGTGATGGAGGATTGAATCATACACTTTGTTACTCCCTTTATTACTGAGTTCAAATGGGTCTACATCAGCGAGCCTGCTGGTTGATTTTGAGACATCGCTTTGGATCTTTCAAACAGCCCTAGTTCTTCTGATACTGCGTTTGCTCGAACAGTTCCTTGTGATGATTAAAGTATAGCTTGCGGATGTTTTTCAACTCTTTCGCATCGTATTCTGGTGATTTAATTTTGTTATTTTTGATGAGCACTGCTATTATTTCCGAGAGGAAATAGAGGTCCCATTCTTATCTCAAAATGCTGTTTGAGCGTTCTTGGTGTCCATCACAGCGCACCAGCCCTTCACTGTTTATCCTTCTGTCGGTTGAGCTCATAAAATCCCTGCTTTCTTCAATATTGCTGCTTGGTGGTTCTTCTAGACCAGCTGAGTAGAAATTGAATATGTCTGGTAAGTTTTTGTCACATGAAATCGAAAATGGTTTACAAAGGTGGGACAGATCATTATTTTTGGAATATGGACTATTTGTTTTGTCCACCGGCTGCACTGACCTGGCCGAGCTGCCTAGAGCGTCGTTCGCTAATCTAGAGGCTGGTGATTAAAATCCCGACCGCGGCGGCGAATAATCTTTTCGCGTAGTTGGGTCGTGAAACTTTGCATAAACCATTCCAGCAAGATCTCTAAGAGAATGTATTAATTTTTAATAATCAGGATAAATTATTAAGCGACTAGTTTACGAAGCACAATAAAAAGCACTTTTCCGAACCGAATTAAGCATCAAACGTTCATATAAAACATAGAACCGCTCAGACTTTGAAGCATGTTTTCGAGTAGTTCTCCATTTCTTTGCGATGTCTGACCGTTTCGCTGGCGAGAGACTGTTTTCTGAAGTCCATAGGAGGCAGTTTAGTTTAGGATCCGAAATAAGCTGATTTAGATAAATTTTTAAGATTACGATAGCGATTCTTGTATGCCGGACGATCACAAATTCTCTCGAAACTTCTAGGCTGATCCTTGTAAAAACGGACAATATGTGAGCCAATGTCGACTTATTTCGTCGAGGCCTGCTTACGGGCACATTTTATTGGTCAAAAGATCAACCGCTTAGAGATGACCAACTTTCAGACGGAGTTTTCAATTCAGTTCAGTTCAGAATATTTGAGGAAAATAGGCTTACGCCTTTGAACTCCCTTTTTGTAACATAAAACTCGCAATAATTAGAAGTGATGTAAAGTAGGTACAGTCAAGTGAGTGTACGCAGTTACGCAGTAAACTGGTATTTTAAGGTTAAGTAATCACATAGTCTTCGTAGAGCTGCAACATATTTACATATCTCAAGCCGATGCTTGAAAGCCTGCACAGACTGAGACATTACGATGACCTCAAGTAGGCTATTTCACTGTTCCAGGACACGGTTGGAGAGAAAATACATCCTTCCGCCCATCTTCTTTGAAGCACACGTAGTTTGAATGGATTGAATAAAGCTAAGTGAAAGTTCTAATTTTTTCAGAATTTCCTTATCTAAAGCTTTAATTACTAACTGATTTTTTGATAAAAACTTTGCAATTTTAACACTCTATCAACTGTTTATACCTGTGGTGCTCGTCCACTTCTACAGGCGTAAACCTTTATAGTCAACGCTTTCAACCGATATAGCCTCGTTATTAGTCGGGTGGATCTTTTTCAACTTTTTTTGAACTCTTTTTTCAACTCAGTTCTTCAACATAGAATTCGGGCCGAAAGGGCTCTGACGCGGCAGTTACTGTTGGCGATAGCTGCTTC
>WEDG01013613.1:0-18392 GCA_017591395.1 Schistocephalus solidus
CACATTGCTGAATCCTGCACATTCAATTGATTTTATAGGCAGTGGCATCAACGCAACGTCATCAACATCAACGCTCCCGGCTTCCGCTGTGACTGTCAGTGCTGAAGCCCATATTTTCTCAGGTAGGTGACCATCGTCCTCCTTCTCCTGCACCAATATTCCAACGCCCGTAGTGAGAAATTTCTTCAATCATGTTTTAACTATCCAGCCCATCCCGACGTCTGCCTTTCCGCGCCCACGACTTCATTTCACACATTGGCCACGTCGGTCACCTGCAAATCCATTGTTTGAAGGCTGGTGAACCAGTCCCTGGGCCCCTAAATACAGTCACCATATCCACACAGACACATTCACTTACAGCATGGGCCTTCTCTGACTCATGCTTCTCCACGACATTATGCGGTAATCCAGCGTGGTTTAAATTACATCAACGCACATAATGTTCCCCTCACATATCCGTTCGACGAGGTTCACCGTTTTCTCTGCAGGGACCGTGAGTCGCGTCGTATTTTAGTGAAAGGCGACCTAACGCTCAGTTCCACTTCCCCACCTGGACCCAGTGTCATGACAGAGTCAAGAAGACCGGAGATAGGAGAGGGCGTAGGTGGCTGGCAGGGCCGGAGCCGCCCCTCGGCGTACCATCACACCTTGCTCGGATCCCACGGAGTGGGAGTGCCATTAAGGCCACATTAAGAAGGAGCCATTTTAGCCTGACTCTCAGTCCGCTAGTCAGCCACTTAACACCAAACACGCATTGTGCTGACCATGCAGTCCGAGTTATCCCGTCAGTTGGCAACCTTCCAAACCATGGCTTTTAGCGCACCGTGATAATTTCAAGCGCGTCAGATTGTTTATAGTAAGGAAATAGGAGCTGAGCTGTCGAACTCGCTCTCTCCCCCACCCTTACAATCAGAATACCGTCCGAGCTGGTCACTTGTCTCATGTCGGAGGGGGCGCATTGGCTGACGGGCCGGCTTACCCGTCTTCGCGAGCCACAGCAAGCTCTGGTCGCCATAACGCACACACGATGATTCACTAAATCAGAGCATTATGAGGAGCCATAGCCGTCTGACTCCCAGTCCACTGGTCATCCACTCAACATACACTGGGCGGACGGCGTGGATTGGTGCAAGCGTCGGATTGACAGCCTTCCAAGCCACGGTTTCTAGGAGTTTGGGATAGTCTCAGGTACAAAGGGATTTTTTTTGTATGGATTAGTGAGATAGTATGCACTGATATGGTTTAGCCTACGGTGATTAACAGTGGGTTATCGTGGAGGCACAGTAAGGGCAGTGGAGGCGACTGTATGCCGTAGCTCCAGGCACTGGTTCACCAGTTCCGTGTGATGGGTTCGCAGATGACCGACCAGGCCAATGCATGAGATGAAGTTGCGGGCGCAGTTTGGGCAGGAGAAATCGGTAGAGGCTGTAGGGATGCCATTCATAGTAGTGTGGGTGGCAGTGGCGGTAAGAATGGCAGGAGCGGAGAGTGTGCATTATGTATCGGTGTTGTCAACATTGCGGTGAATTCCGCTGTCATGGATGTGCATGTGAACGAATAGTTCCATGCGGTGAGTGAATGCACGAGAACAGTGGAGGCGGACCGAGCTATTGGTAGTGGTTGTGTAGGTGGTGGTGGTAGTAACAGTTGATGAATATTTGGATGTGATCGCTGTGATGGTTGGAGTGGTTGAATTGGTGCAAGGGTTGACCGTCGGGGGCTCCTAAGTAGGGTTGGCAGAAGTTGACGTAGAAGTTAAAGTTGTCGGATTGTTGTTGAATTGTGTCTGACGATATACGGTCAGGCCTATTTGGGCGCTGAACGTGCGTTGACATTGCGAAATATGTTAGGATGGCTTGAGGATTCGCGATTTTGGTGACTTTGATGCCACCTTTTTGCCTTGAGGGCGGTTATCCGTTTGGCTTCAAACTTTGCTGCTTATGTCCTCACTTTACTCCTCCAGCCCGGTTGGATCCGGGCGAGGTCCTGCCAGTTTACAGGGTTGATTTGCAGTTGCTTCAGGATGGTATTCAGAGTGCCCTTGATACGTCTTACTTGACCCGCTTGTCGACGAAACCCGTTGCGACATCTCTATAGAAGAGTCGATTGGGTAGTCGCTCGTCGTGCATCCTCATAAGGTGGCCGCTCCAGCGCAGTTGCAGTTATTTCAGTTGGACGTAGATGTGGAGGAGGCCTCTTCTTTCCATCACTTCTGTGTCTGAAATCCTGTCTTTCCATCTCAGCTTGAGTATGCTGCAGAGGCCGCTGATGTGGAAGTGGCTGACCTTCTACACCTGCTCTTGGTAGATATTCCAGGTCTCTGCTCCATAGATTAGCGTCGGAAGGATGAAAGCTTTGTATATCTTGAGTTTGGTGCTGAGATGGAGAACGTGTCGATTACAGGTGACTTTCTGCATGCGTCCGAAGGCTTGGCTGGCTTTGGCGATCCGGCGGATGACCTCGTCGTCGATTTTGGTGCTGCGGGTGAGGTTGCTGCCGAGACAGGTGAAGGTATCCACGGATTTCGGATGAGCGCCATTTAAATTTATGCGAGCTGCGTTATCATGATATTTGGCGGCGATTGATGCATGAGGTCAATGCTCCTTTCCATGTTCCCTTCTGTCTTTGCATTGAGTGCACAGTCGTCAGCGAAGAGAAGTTCGTGGATGGTTAAATGTGGATGCATGTGCAAATGCATCTGCCGTTGATTTGTAAGTTGGAAATCCATCCGGCAGGCGATGCGGATCCTGGGATGTTCGTCATGGTAGGCGTCCGATAGTATGGTAGAGAACATGAGACTGAAGATGGTAGGCCCTGCTTCACTCCGTTGGTCATTGCGAAGACCTCTGAGACGGCTGCGTTGTGCGCGAGGCGCGCCATCATTTCTTCATGGAGTTGACGCACCATAGGAGGGGATCGCTGCGGACGGCCGAAATTCTGCATGATCTGTCACATTCCGTCACGATTCACCGTGGAAAAGGCTTATGTCAGATTCATGAATTTTTTTTGTATAGGTGCGCTTGCATCCCCTGTCACCTCTCTTGTAGCTTGCACGTGGCGAAAATCAAGTCGGTTGTTCCGAGGTGTCGTAGTTAGCTTTCTTTGCTTTCAGGGAACAGTCCTTTATCGAGGTGACCGTTCAGACGATTGAGAAGGATACGGGCGAAGATCTTCCCGACGATGATAATAAGCGAGATTTCTCGATGGCTATCGCGGAGTTGGCGGTTCTCCTTCTTCGTGTTGAGTTGGTCAATTGTGGCATCCCGACAGTCTGACAAGCGAAGTCAGACGATACTCACCGTATACTGCACACCAGGAGGTGCAAGGACGGTGAATTGCGCCTGGATTAGTTGTAAGTGGTAGTACACTTGCGCTGCAGCTACCGAAATCTCTCCTCCTCTTCTGCCGGAGCCCGATGTTATGAAGACCGGAGATGAGAGAAGACGCAGTTGGCTGGCGCGGCCGGAGCCGTCCCTGGGCGTACTTCCACACGTGGCTCGGATCCCACGGAGTGGGAGTGCCATAAAGGCCACTTTAAGAAGGAGCCATTTCAGCCACTTCACGCAAAAACACACATTCGGCCGACCACGCGGTCCAAGTTATCCTGTCAGTTTGGCAACATTCCATACCATAGCTTTAAGTGCACCGTGATAGTTTCCAGCGCGTCAGATCGTTTATAGGGAGAAAAAAGGCTGAATAGTCGACCTCACTATCTCCCACTCCCCCACAAGCAGACCATTGTCCGAGCTGATCAGTTGTCTGATTCGGTATGGTGCGTCTTTTCTGTTGGCTGGCGTACCCGTCTTCGCGCGCCACGGCGTCACTGGTCTCTTGATCTGTGGTTTTCATTGAGAGGACGGAGAAGAGATTGCAGTTTAACTTGAAGTTCGGCTCGCTTCTTTTTTCTGGCGTCCATAGCAGTGGCATTAGTTCTTTGTAGTACGTTCTCAAATACATTTTCAGGTTGGGTTGAAACGCACCGTGCTTGAAGGTCAGATATTGGTACTTCAAATTTTCAAAGACGATGGTGAACGTCTGATATAACTGCACTCAAAACTCGAAATCCGTATTTGCGCGCAAGTAGTCTTCCAGTTTCATTAGGCAAGGTGGAGCGAAGAGACTTCAGTAGAATGTCATGATCGCGACAGCGGTGAAGAAACGTCACTTGCTCGTAAGTCATCGCCTGTCGCTGTGCAAATTTCTCCCAACGTCTGGTAAGAATAAGCGTTTGACGCCCAAAAATATGT
Source organism: Schistocephalus solidus (assembly GCA_017591395.1). Lineage (NCBI taxonomy): Eukaryota > Metazoa > Platyhelminthes > Cestoda > Diphyllobothriidea > Diphyllobothriidae > Schistocephalus > Schistocephalus solidus. The sequence continues at coordinate 4,248 of WEDG01013613.1, forward strand.
TGAGTAGCTTAGGTAGAGTGCATTGCGAGATGATATAGTGAAGAAAAAAGGGGCTCGTCGGATAATAGAGTTGTACTCGTGAATTTTCAAGTTGGTCACACCAACTGGTCGTCAGACGAAATAAACAGAGGAGAAATGAAATGGTCAGATGACCAGTTTGTGCTACAGGACAGACAAGGACAGACAACCAACTGGGGTGTGAGGAATGGGTACATGATTGGATTGGGGTCGGTTAGGGGGAAGGGGCTGTTAGGGCTCCCTGTGTCGGAGGGGAAGGGGATGGCAACTGAATGCAACTGCAGACGGAAAACTAAATGGTCGTCGATGCGGGATGGGGACAGAGGTAATTGCACCGATGTTTGAGGCGTTAATAGTTTCAACTGCTGTTCGCCGTGTCAGGGGACGGGGTGGCTAGACAGTGAGATTCAACATGGTCCAGAAAAGATAAGGGGCTGTGGTTAGGTTGTGGGCGCAAGTCAGTGATCCGGGCACGCAGGCCTTCGTATTGAGAGTCCAGATCGACATGGCGGTTGATGCTGGTCGTGTTAGAGAGCCACGCCTCGAGGAATTCACGCGCCTGTTTGTGTTAGCCATTGCAACAACTTCGGTTCCGTCCCAATTGAAACGATGGTTCGAACTCAAGGGCGTGCGTAAAGATGAGTAACAAAGGGTCGCGTCGACGAATGGCTAGTTTATGTTCCGTAATACGCGTCCGAAGTCGTCGACCGGTATGACCAATATAATTGCAAGAGCAGTTAGCCTCGGAATGCGGTAGACGACATTAGTTTGCTGCTCTTTGGGTATAGTGTCTTTTACCCGGGATAGTGTTGCGCGCAAGGACGCCCGGTTTGTGCGTAATGGAGATGCCAAACCGGTTAAATTGTCCGGCGATCGTTTCGGAGATGCCCTGCATGTAAGGTAGGGAGTAGAATATACGTGGTCCGGGTTATCCATTAGAGCCGAAGGTTTGTGGTTACCTCTGGTGTCTGAGGCAGCTTTTCACAAAAACTGACTGGGTATCCGTTGAGTCGGAATAACCGATACAGGTAAGTGAGTTCTTTTTTGCGTAGATGATCGCTACTATAGTAACGAAATGGCCCGGTGGAAAAAGGGTTCGAACGCAGCTTCTTTTACGGGCCACAGAGTGGTTGCTATCATAGCTATCGGAATTAGAGCCTTTTCGATGGACGCTCGTTGCGAGGCCTCCATCACTGAATTTTTGGAAACTTACGTCGAGGAACGGAAGGAGACCTCTTGTAACCTCTTCACGAGTAAACTGAATAGCTGAGAAAACAATATTCAGGCTCTGATGCAACTGCTCCACTTTGGAGGCCTTGATGATAACAAATTTATCATCGACGTATCATACCCACATTTTTGGTCTGAAATTTCGCATAACCTCCGCTTCTCTAATACTAGTTCTGCCAGTAGACCCGAGATTGGTGAGCCCATTGGGGTACCATTAACCTGTTTATAGAACTTTCCATCGAATTGACAGTAGTTCGTGAGACAGAGCCTAAGCATTTCTGGAACGTGTTGCATTGGGATGTCGATTAGGGTTATCTTGCAGGCGACGAGTTACGCTCTCAATGATCAATTTATATGGCATATATATAGGTGAGGGTGTTTTTTCGCTTGTTAAGTGAGCTCATCATCCTCACTGTTGTTGTTAGGATCTTCATAGATTCCATTTTGACACCCGTCAGCTTGCTACTGGCGACAACGAACATTGTGTCACACGATACACACCACCTATAGCAAATTAACAATTTATTAACAGAATGAGATTAATGACGATCCTAACCACAGCAGTGAGGGTGACGCGCTTACCAGAACTATGTATATACCTCATTTCATAAGGCATGTGGCCAACTGATGCTCGTTAACGACCGCGAAACAGTGGTCAGCGTCTGCTGTATAGGTATTATATATTTAGAAGGCGAAAGGGTTCTTTGGGACAAAACAGGAAACGTTATTGGTAAATTTTCGAGGTTGTTTCCCAAGGTCATCGTCAGACTATAGTAAATGTGCAAAAACAATTAAAATTTCAAAGTTGCCTAACAATCGATACTTCTATCGCGTTTGCACCAATAAGCGGCTGCTGCGTGTCTCAATCTTTATTGATTGGTTGTCTCTGCAATTTTTCCTGAGCATTTTCTCCATGGCGTCTAACTCAATGTGTCGATTGAATCGTGATTCATCGGAGTGCATGTCCTGAAGAACCTCTCGGCCTTCCTTGGAGGTGCAGGCTCCGCCGATAAAAGCTTTATCCCAGGCGAGTGTGTCCAGTATCGAGGGTGTGCATAGCCACTTAAGACAGATGTTCACGCTTCTTGACCACAATATGATGTTCGTGAATGCGTGCGTAGACAGATTTTCCCGTTTGACTGAAATATACGGCATCACGGGCATCGAAAGGGATCCTGTATGTGACTTCTTTCTTGTCCAAATAGTTGACCCTATCCTTATAATGTACAAGCAGAGTGCTTAAAGTAGCCGTTTGTTTGTGCGTCACTTTTATTTGGTGTTGCCGCAGTGTTTTTTTCAACGAGTTCAGACACATTCTTACTGTAAGGCAGGATTCGCCAGGTATTTTGTTGTAGGCACCTGATTAAAACTACCTAGCTCCTTTACTTTTGAATTATGTTGCTTTCTGCATCAATGTATGAAATCTTTAAAAAGATACCTTAGCAAGACTCGGTAGGGCTCCTCATCACACCAATGCGTAGCAAACTGTTGATGGCACACCTATTGTGAGAGATAGGGTTGCTGCTCTCCAAGTGTATAATTACTTCCGCATATATTTCCTTGCGGAGCGTTTGACAGCTTGTCCTTTTGAACGACAAGAAATATATCATCTAAATTTTGCAGCCGCATTTCGTGAGCTACCCATTGACTTCTAGTTTCTGCTTCGTGGGCTCGACGATAAACACAGACTTAAGTGACCCTGAAGGTTGCGCATGTCAGATATCGATAGCATTTTCGGCGATTTAACTTCATACATCTACATTTGTATCGTTTCAGGGCAAGTATTAGACATTCAGTTATTTGCCAATAGTACTGGAACGGATTCCATTTACTCCTTTTGGTCAATCACTCCTCACCGGGATAACCGAATGGTCAAAGCCAGCATCAAATGTTTTGAGGGTCCTTCCGCGGACGTGCTTCTCTCCCAGACGCAGTACCTGTGGACTGGACTACCGCCCTTTACACAGTGCAAAATTTCCGTGGCCCCCGTCAGTAACAGGAACTTACTAAAGGTTATCAAGGTTACCACTTGGCCGGCAGGTGAGCTCAGCTCCATAGAAAAACTGTCGTACATTTTGGAACATGTCATAGGAACATATTTCTTACCAGGTCCTCCTAGGCGTATTGTAACAAAACGTAATTAATTTTAAACATTAAAGTCTATCGACTATTTTGAGCCCACATCGTTTTTGCGGTCCCAGAAGATGCTTATTGTTAGTAGTTAAACCATGCTTCCTATTTATTTAGCAGGTAAACGTGTGTCAAATACCTGATGCTAGAAGAAGTCACATAAGGTGTTTAGGAAAACGTTTTAATTAAAAGTTAGAGTTACAATCTTAGCTCGAATTTTCTTTTCTACACTTTCCTTTGACACGTATAGTGCTGCGTAAAACGAGTTTCATCCATTAGTGATCGAGGGAGTTTTTATGAACGAATGCAAGCCAATAGTTCCCGATCTAAAACGGCAAGACAACGAGCCCGTGGCTCAATAGTTAGAGCGTTAGACTTATGATCAACGGGTCGTAGCTTTGACCCTCAGGTGATGCACCACCTGGGGTTTTGTATGACTAGCTGACGACGGCTAATAAGTCAGAAACGGCCATTCCAGTCTCCCGTGTCTTTGCCGGCAATATTCATCTGCCGAAAAAGATTATGTTTATTGCTATACCGCAACTTCACCAGGTTTATTCCTTTAATAAAAACACACGTATATGCGGCTGGCTGCCATTGCAGGTCGGTTTAACAGGCAGTCGTAGGACAAAAGCAGTCTAAAATAGATAACAATAATTAAAATTCGAAACAAAACTTAAATCTATATGATATTCGATTTCATAGGAGGCGGTGAGCACGTTATCTTCAAATGAAACTGCCCCTAAGGCTTAGGAGCGTCAATGTGGTTAACTACGCTTCATGTTTACGCGTGCTTCACATGTGACAAGCTGTATAAATCCAATTGTATTAGGCTTAATTTTGGAAGTACCTCTGATCTCACATGGATGAGACTACCAGAAAATAACCTGAATCTCCATCCTCAGCGGGACCGATTTAGCGATTAAAGCGGCCATGACGCTTAGCGGATCGGGATAAATTATGGTGGGTCAGATATATTTTATTGAAGAAAGCGCTGTGCATTTGGTCTCCCCCTCCCCTGTCGTCTCATTTTCATCGTCAAAACGAAAATTAACGCTGAATTATGGTCTACTTCACAGGAAACAGGGAGCTAACTATCCTCAAAATGAAGCTGCTCCTACGGAATGGCAGTGTCAATGCGGGCCAATCTTAGATGTGGGAGTAGCGATTGATAAATGGGTTAGACTGCCAGAAAAGTAACTGAATCACCGTCCTCAAGTGGACCAAAACTCTTAGCGCGTCGTGCGAGGTTCAAGCACGTTAGTGAGGAATAGGCTGGACAGTCGGTCTCCCGACTGTTGTCTCACTCCCATTAACTGTCCCAGACTTTGAGCCTTTTGACACCCGTGGCATGAAGGTCGCCGTCTGCCATGCCATAGCCAGAGGACCACGCGCCATAAAACTTTCTGGTTCCCGGCATGTTTCAGCAATGTCCTCAGTAGTTAGCACACAACGTGCTTCGACCACATAAGCCATCCGAGCACACAGAAAGAAGGGCAAGCTGACTCAGGCCTGTCATTTTATCGGAATGTGAACTACAAGGGCTAACATCGTAATCTTCAGTCATATACTGTAATTTCAATATATTTAAGGAATGCGCTTTACATCAATTAGCACTTTAAATAAATACGACAAAGTTGCTTGGGACTATATTGGGTTTATTTTCCTAAAATGCGGGGTAAAAAGTCGCATTGAGGGCCCTCACATGAGATTTCGGTGAGGGACTAGACCAAATTTAGACTTCAACCAAAGCAAAAATATATATCTCAGTTTCCCTGGCCATAATTGGTAATAATTCTTTGCGTTTAGTTATTCATCGCCATGCCGTTTGTCGTGAGGGCTACTAATTTGATCTTTAAGATTAAACAAAGGTGCCAATTTCGTTCCTGCGAGTAGGAAACGACTTCAAAACTGATGGGTGTCTGACGAGTACTGATAAGCCAGAAACGTAAATTCTGGTTCCCCTGCGTTTGACGTTTACGCCACTCCTAAGCGTACGGCTTGAGTAAGTGGATCATAAATGCATCGCCATGGCAATCAACGTAATTATTCACTTCATCAGGTTAAAGTACGTTTTTAGGAAACATGATTACATGTGACTTGGCGAAAAACGTCACTTCAGCATCATTTTTCTTACACACTTTGAATCTACTTTTCTATTATTTCCTGAATATTTCCATGCAAATTTACGTACATATTTTTACCATTTTTCCTTCAGTTGGCATTACTGCAGATATCATAGCGAGTGAAACAGTCATCACAAACACCACAATTTACATAAGATGGAGGGTGCCTTCAGGTCAGTATGGAGATGTCAAGGGTTACCATCTGCTCGGTTCAGGGATTGACACCAACCTAACTATATGGACTACGGAATACAACTTCACCGCATTGGAGCCCTTTACTGTGTACAATTTTTCAATCGCCGTGGAAAACATGCCCTCCGAAGACGACCTTGGCGGTGGATTGGGCAATTACAGGTTTATGTCCCACCGCACATGTTCTGGAGGTATGCATCTTTATTTAAGCGTACCTGAGCTGATAATCTGAAGTAATGCACTGTGAACAAAGACTGAGCAATTGTATTGGAGGTGTGAATGAGACAACACGACGGTTTTACAAATCAGAAGACAGGAAAAACTGCTTAGGTTGGACCAACTTTTTACTGAGACAAGGGGCTTCGTTTTTACATTGAGGAGTCGAAACCTTTGCTACTGCGTCACGTCAAGGAAATTTTATGGGATGCATTAAATGAAAACGTAAACAATACAACATTATTGTTGCCCCAAGTGGATTATATAACTTACTTTATTCCCATTGAATGAGTTATGGCGCCTACAGTTTTTTACAACTTGTGGACTCAGAAACAACCTAAATGCTGATTAACTCGTGGTAGGAAAATAACAATGGAAATCCTTTATTTGCTTCCATGAGCGGGAATCTAAGATTTTTGTAGCAACAGCATATTTGAGTAAAATATTTACATAGTGTGAAAATTAGCTCCTCTGGAAAACCCACCGCGTTACAGTGTGTCTCTTACGTCTGTTTCATCTAAGGTTTTCTGTAAAATATAATTGAATTTAAAGGAGGCCCAAGAAAGTTCATCGAAAAAGCCTATACTACTGATGACCAGTTTTTACTCGTGTGGTTCGTGCAGTCAGATGAGATGAGGTGCATTCAATAGCCGGATTCGTGATGTATTGGAAATCTCTTGGTCATCAGCTGCTCGTTAATTGGCTTTGCAAGTTCACATAAGTAGTCTTTCCTAATCGAAAAAACATTTCAGAATTTTAGTTGATAATTCATCAGATCGGTTTCTGACTGTATGCTCTCACATCTCCTTTGCTAGCGTGATTCCCATAGGGAGCGCAAAGGCGAAAGCTTATGTGGCAAGTGCTGGCTTAGAAATGCCCGCGTTGCATTTTTTCAATCATCGGAGATCAAATAATAAGTAGCCTGGGATAGTTTGCGTCCTGTGCCAAAAAAAGTTGCCTTTGTTTTCAGTTGGCCGTCCTGTGCAGAACCTGACAGTGATTCCACTGCATCGAGAGGCTGCAATCTCCTGGAAGCTCCACCAGCCTACATTTGGAGACATTGAAAAGTTCCTTGTAGAATTGAAAGACGCGTGGACCTCCATCTTTAACCTTGAGTACTCACCCAATACTACACTTCCGTTGGTGATTCCGAACCTGATGGCCAGGCGAACAATATACCATCTCCGTGGTGACCGTAAACAAGGCTCAAAATGGTTGTGTGGGGAGTGGTGGCCACAGCCCTGCTGTGCGGAGGAATTTTAAAATTCCTATGAGAGGTCTGTTATGCTTCTTTTATACTAATCATACTTGCAATTGCATTTAAAAGACACTCAAAGGCCAAAGATAATGCATTTTGGTGGCAGTGGGGGACTCATCGAGCGCATTTGGGGACAGCAGCCTTGTTTTTGTCCTTGGGAAATAATTCGCGAAAAGGGAGGCTGCAACGGCCATTTCTGGTTTATCTGCCATCTTCAGCCAGCCATATGAAAATCCAGGTTTTGTACCCCGCAAGACTTGAACCAGCAACTTTTTGCTCAGAAGACAAACGTCCTAAACATTAAGCCCTGTGGTTTTTCGGTAGCTTACGGTTGAGTATATTAGCAATGGTAGATGTGGGTGCTCCCCAATCGTGTTAGGGAACACACTAGTCCCCCTGAGATCATTCTCGGGTCCCTTCCTCCAACACAGCATCCGCACAAAGGGACAGGAGTGCCGCGAGTCCTAGATTCTGGCGTTGCACAAAATGGGGTTGTTTATGGTTGGTGCATGAAGGCTATGGCTACTGAAGTAGCCGCTTAGCAAATCTGGTTAGTTGACGACGGCTAATAAACTTGTAATGGCCAGTCCAGTCTCCCTTGTGTTTTTCAGTAATTTTATTCTGTCTATGGTAGATAACATAACAAATTAAATGTATTATGAAGATCGAGTGCAGGCAATACATGATTAAAAGTGAATACCCTAAAACTGATTTTAATTTGGTAGATATGGGTAGTGCGAATTTTAATGGAAAAATGGGTTGTTTGCGTAGGTTGCGATTAAGTTTCAATGGCTGCAATACATAAATGTACTTCTGCTCATCAAAGAAACGCAATCACAATAAGTAGCATTCACAGCGCTGCAAGTTAATCTGTTTCATTTGTGAGTAAGAGTGGCTGCGCAGGCAATTGGCATTGGTATTATAAAGTTCAAATGGGTTCCTCTACCAGGCTAAAGTAAATTTGTTTTCAACCGCACAGCCAAAACGTCTACTAGACCCAGCTCAACACAATCCACGCTGATGGTAACGTCAAAAGTCAAAGCTGAAAATGCAACAACAAGTAAGCTCGTCGGCTCCGAAAAAATAACCCTACATTTACCTCAAATATTTTTATTTTGGTCTTCATACATTGGTCTTATGTATAACATTAACACAACTATAATCGACACTCCAGAGATATGAAAAAATGTTTGCTTCTATTTCCATTCACATTGCCTAATCGTGATTCCTCGATTGCTTTTTCAACTTCTCACCGCCACGTCCTCAAACTCGCCGCTTCTCTTATTCCACCTTCATCTCCTCATCAACCTAATCCTTATCCTGCACCATAATTTTCTTAATTCCAACGCCCATATCGAGAAATTCCTGCAATCATTTATTCAATAAAACATCTGCTGACACAGACCGATACTTCTCAACCCCATTCCTATACCAACTGTTTCTCTTTTCTCAGGCACAATGGAAATTACCACCGGCAATACCTCCACCGAAGCGTCGCCGAGACCCGCGCCTCTTACAGCACCAGGTCTTGCATCAGCTAGTATGTTCATCCTACATTCATATATAAATGAAAAATATTTGCTCCCCTTACTATGCCTCCCGCATTGACTGCCCCTCGATTACATCTATGACCGCACGCTTTTTCACTTTGCTGAATAATGCCCATTCGATTGAATTTATAGGCAGCGGCATCAACGCCACGTCGTTGACCTCAACGCACCCGGGTTCCGCTGTGACTGCTACGGCAGCAGCCCAAATGTTCTCAGGTAAGTGACCCATACGCCTCTTCATTGTCCTCCTTCTCCCCCTAATCCTTCTCTTGCACCAACATTCCTTCATTCCAAAGCCCGTAGCGAGAAATTCCTGCAATCATGTCTTCACTACCACGTCTGCTGACACAGGCCGACACTTCTCCACCGCATTTCTAAACCAACTGTTTCTCTTTTCTCAGGCACAATGGAAATTACCACCGGCAATACCTCCACCGAAGCGTCGCCGAGACCCGCGCCTCTTACAGCACCAGGTCTTGCATCAGCTAGTATGTTCATCCTTCATTCATATATAAATGAAAATATTTGCTCCCTTACTATGCCTCCCATTGACTGCCCCTGATTACATCTATGTCTGCTATCGCTTCTATTCACATTGCTGAATCATGCACATTCGATTGAACTTTTATAGGCAGCGGCATCAACGCCACGTCGTTGACCTCAACGCATCCGGGTTCCGCTGTGACTGCTACGGCAGCAGCCCAAATGTTCTCAGGTAAGTGACCCATACGCCTCTTCATTGTCCTCTTTCTCCCCCTAATCCTTCTCTTGCACCAACATTCCTTCATTCCAAAGCCCGTATCGAGAAATTCCTGCAATCATGTCTTCACTACCACGTCTGCTGACACAGGCCGACACTTCTCCACCGCATTTCTAAACCAACTGTTTCTCTTTTCTCAGGCACAATGGAAATTACCACCGGCAATACCTCCACCGAAGCGTCGCCGAGACCCGCGCCTCTTCCAGTACCAGGCCATGCATCAGCTAGTATGTTCATCCTTCATTCATATATAAATGAAAATATTTGCTTCCTTACTATGCCTCCCATTGACTGCCCCTCATGACAGCGATGTCTGCTATTGCTTCTTTTCACTTCGCTGAATCATGCACATTCGATTGAATTTATAGGCAGCGGCATCAACGCCACGTCGTTGACCTCAACGCATCCGGGTTCCGCTGTGACTGCTACGGCAGCAGCCCAAATGTTCTCAGGTAGGTGACCCATACGCCTCATTATCGTCCTCCTTCTCCCCCTAATCCTTCTCTTGCACCAACATTCCTTCATTCCAAAGCCCGTATCGAGAAATTCCTGCAATCCTGTCTTCACTACCACGTCTGCTGACACAGGCCGACACTTCTCCACCGCATTTCTAAACCAACTGTTTCTCTTTTCTCAGGCACAATGGAAATTACCACCGGCAATACCTCCACCGAAGCGTCGCCGAGACCCGCGCCTCTTCCAGTACCAGGCCTTGCATCAGCTAGTATGTTCATCCTTCATTCATATATAAATGAAAATATTTGCTCCCTTACTATGCCTCCCAATTGGCTGCCCCTCTTGACAGCTATGCCTGCTTTCGTTTCCATTCACATTGCTGAATCATGCACATTCGATTGCTTTTATAGGCAGCGGCATCAACGCCACGTCGTTGACCTCAACGCATCCGGGTTCCGCTGTGACTGCTACGGCAGCAGCCCAAATGTTCTCAGGTAGGTGACCCATACGCCTCATTATCGTCCTCCTTCTCCCCTTAATCCTTCTCTTGCACCAACATTCCTTCATTCCAAAGCCCGTATCGAGAAATTCCTGCAATCCTGTCTTCACTACCACGTCTGCTGACACAGGCCGACACTTCTCCACCGCATTTCTAAACCAACTGTTTCTCTTTTCTCAGGCACAATGGAAATTACCACCGGCAATACCTCCACCGAAGCGTCGCCGAGACCCGCGCCACTTCCAGTACCAGGTCTTGCATCAGCTAGTATGTTCATCCTTCATTCATATATAAATGAAAATATTTGCTCCCTTACTATGCCTCCCATTGACTGCCCCTCATGACAGCTATGCCTGCTTTCGTTTCCATTCACATTGCTGAATCATGCACATTCGTTTGCATTTATAGGCAGCGGCATCAACGCCACGTCGTTGACCTCAACGCATCCGGGTTCCGCTGTGACTGCTTCGGCAGCAGCCCAAATGTTCTCAGGTAAGTGACCCATACGCCTCTTCATTGTCCTCCTTCTCCCCCTAGTCCCTCTCTTGCACCATTATTCCTTCATTCCAAAGCCTGTAGCGAATAATTCCTGCAATCCTGTCTTAACTACCACGTCTGCTGACACAGGCCGACACTTCTCCACCGCATTTCTAAACCAACTGTTTCTCTTTTCTCAGGCACAATGGAAATTACCACCGGCAATACCTCCACCGAAGCGTCGCCGAGACCCGCGCCTCTTCCAGTACCAGGCCTTGCATCAGCTAGTATGTTCATCCTTCATTCATATATAAATGAAAATATTTGCTCCCTTACTATGCCTCCCATTGACTGCCCCTCATGACAGCGATGTCTGCTATTGCTTCTTTTCACTTTTCGCTGAATCATGCACATTCGACTGAATTTATAGGCAGCGGCATCAACGCCACGTCGTTGACCTCAACGCATCCGGGTTCCGCTGTGACTGCTACGGCAGCAGCCCAAATGTTCTCAGGTAAGTGACCCATACGCCTCCTTATCGTCCTCCTTCCTCCCCTAATCCTTCTCTTGCACCAACATTCCTTCATTCCAAAGCCCGTAGCGAGGAATTCCTGCAATCATGTCTTCACTACCACGTCTGCTGACACAGGCCGACACTTCTCCACCGCATTTCTAAACCAACTGTTTTCTTTTTCTCAGGCACAATGGAAAGTACCACCCGCAATACCTCCACCGAAGCGTCGCCGAGACCCGCGCCTCTTCCAGTACCAGGCCTTGCATCAGCTAGTATGTTCATCCTTCATTCATATATAAATGAAAATATTTGCTCCCTTACTATGCCTCCCATTGACTGCCCCTGATTACATCTATGACTGCTATCGCTTCTATTCACATTGCTGAATCATGCACATTCGATTGAATTTATAGGCAGCGGCATCAACGCCACGTCGTTGACCTCAACGCATCCGGGTTCCGCTGTGACTGCTACGGCAGCAGCCCAAATGTTCTCAGGTAAGTGACCCATACGCCTCTTCATTGTCCTCTTTCTCCCCCTAATCCTTCTCTTGCACCAACATTCCTTCATTCCAAAGCCCGTAGCGAGGAATTCCTGCAATCATGTCTTCACTACCACGTCTGCTGACACAGGCCGACACTTCTCCACCGCATTTCTAAACCAACTGTTTCTCTTTTCTCAGGCACAATGATAATTACCACCGGCAATACCTCCACCGAAGCGTCACCGAGACCCGATCCTCTTACAGCCCCAGGTCTTGCATCAGCTAGTATGTTCATCCTTCATTCATATATAAATGAAAATATTCGCTTCCTTACTATGTCTCTCATGGACTGCCCCTGATAACATCTATGCCTGCTTTCGTTTCCATTCACATTGCTGAATCATGCACATTCGTTTGCATTTATAGGCAGCGGCATCAACGCCACGTCGTTGACCTCAACGCATCCGGGTTCCGCTGTGACTGCTACGGCAGCAGCCCAAATGTTCTCAGGTAAGTGACCCATACGCCTCTTCATTGTCCTCCTTCTCCCCCTAATCCCTCTCTTGCACCATTATTCCTTCATTCCAAAGCCTGTAGCGAATAATTCATGCAATCCTGTCTTCACTACCACGTCTGCTGACACAGGCCGACACTTCTCCACCGCATTTCTAAACCAACTGTTTCTCTTTTCTCAGGCACAATGGAAATTACCACCGGCAATACCTCCACCGAAGCGTCGCCGAGACCCGCGCCTCTTACAGCACCAGGTCTTGCATCAGCTAGTATGTTCATCCTTCATTTATATATAAATGAAAATATTTGCTCCCTTACTATGCCTCCCATTGACTGCCCCTCATGACAGCGATGTCTGCTATTGCTTCTTTTCACTTCGCTGAATCATGCACATTCGACTGAATTTATAGGCAGCGGCATCAACGCCACGTCGTTGACCTCAACGCATCCGGGTTCCGCTTTGACTTCCACGGCAGCAGCCCATATGTTCTCAGGTAGGTGACCCCTACGCCTCCTCATCGTCCTCCTTCTTCCCCTTATCCTTCTCCTGCACCAACATTCCTTCATTCCAAAGCCCGTAGCGAGGAATTCCTGCAATCATGTCTTCACTACCACGTCTGCTGACACAGGCCGACACTTCTCCACCGCATTTCTAAACCAACTGTTTCTCTTTTCTCAGGCACAATGGAAAGTACCACCGGCAATACCTCCACCGAAGCGTCGCCGAGACCCGCGCCACTTCCAGTACCAGGCCTTGCATCAGCTAGTATGTTCATCCTTCATTCATATATAAATGAAATATTTGCTCCCTTACTATGCCTCCCATTGACTGCCCCTCATGACAGCGATGTCTGCTATTGCTTCTTTTCACTTCGCTGAATCATGCACATTTGATTGAATTTATAGGCAGCGGCAACAACGCCACGTCGTTGACCTCAACGCATCCGTGTTCCTCTTTGACTTCCACGGCAGCAGCCCATATGTTCTCAGGTAGGTGACCCCTACGCCTCCTCATCGTCCTCCTTCTTCCCCTTATCCTTTTCCTGCACCAACATTCCTTCATTCCAAAGCCCGTAGCGAGGAATTCCTGCAATCATGTCTTCACTACCACGTCTGCTGACACAGGCCGACACTTCTCCACCGCATTTCTAAACCAACTGTTTCTCTTTTCTCAGGCACAATGATAATTACCACCGGCAATACCTCCACCGAAGCGTCACCGAGACCCGATCCTCTTACAGCCCCAGGTCTTGCATCAGCTAGTATGTTCATCCTTCATTCATATATAAATGAAAATATTTGCTCCCTTACTATGCCTCCCATTGACTGCCCCTGATTACATCTATGACTGCTATCGCTTCTATTCACATTGCTGAATCATGCACATTCGATTGAATTTATAGGCAGCGGCATCAACGCCACGTCGTTGACCTCAACGCACCCGGGTTCCGCTGTGACTGCTACGGCAGCAGCCCAAATGTTCTCAGGTAGGTGACCCATACGCCTCTTCATTGTCCTCCTTCTCCCCCTAATCCTTCTCTTTGCACCAACATTCCTTCATTTCCAAAAGCCCGTAGCGAGAAATTCCTGCAATCATGTCTTCACTACCACGTCTGCTGACTACAGGCCGACACTTCTCCACCGCATTTCTAAACCAACTGTTTCTCTTTTCTCAGGCACAATGGAAATTACCACCGGCAATACCTCCACCGAAGCGTCGCC